>JAVTVY010039542.1:0-18197 GCA_036873755.1 Hanleya hanleyi | reverse complement strand
GGTTTTGTATTGGTCCATGAACGTCATGTACCGTTGAAGCGTCTCATTGTACCGTTGTGCTTTCTCACTGTCGCTTAACCCCGGTCTCTGTAAGATCTGTTGCATCTCTCCATCGAGGGTGTTTATGGTCTTCACCGTAGATGGAACAGGGTAGGGCGATTGGAGGTTTTGAAGGAACCGTGGTTCGACGAGGACCATTTTTTTCGTGTGGGTCATTGTCGGCCGAAGAGTCCACCCAATATTGGACCCAACACGGAAGCGGCCAACGGTGCTAAGATGGCCCCGAGAAAGCCGCCTTTCTGTAACACCTTTTTCCTTTGTGTTTGAGGGACCCGCTTCTGGACTAGGGTTCGGAGACCTGTCTTATACTTGGTCTTCTGAGCCGGAGTCAGTGGTACGTTGCCTTTTAACAGGTTGTACCCGATCTCGCACAGACAACGGTCAGGGTCAGGGTCAGGGTCATGGTCCGCACCGCGTACAATGGTTCGGACCAACTCGGATGGGGCCGTCTTCAAGACACGGAGCGTCGGAGCGTGCTTCCGTACTCGCGCAGACATCATGTACAACTAATGCTAGAACCCACAACTCTGCTCTTTTTATCTACTTCAGAGAACAGAGACAAAGTCAACCATGCTGTGGTATTAATTTATTATCCCCATCATCAAACACACACACCCCAGCTGGGGACGCCACTGTGGGTGTGTTTACATTATTTTTGCATGTACACGTGGTGGGTCTCTCCGGGAAAGATGCCGGTCCGTAGTCGAAGGTGGTCGGGGTGGCTTGCTTGAGGTCGAAGAGCATATACCCGTGCTGAGGGATTGTGGCATCTTTAAAGGCTTCCAACGCAAACGGTGTGCGGCCGGGATACATCTGTCTCGCCAGGTGCAGCAGTTGAGTGGTATCTCTCGGGTTTTTGAAGACCACCAGGTAGTGGGCATTTAAGCTGATGTTCCGATGTTCTTTGTTTTTACTGAACAGATTCTGCACAATGTAGATGATGCTGAGCCGTAGATGATGGCTGCCTTTGGTAAAGAGTTGGGTGACCCGCGCATCCGTCTCCGCCATGAGATCATCCAGAACCACCAAGGTGTCGGGTTCCAAATCGGCCAGGTTGGGTAGGCCTTCCACGAACGTGATGTGGGGCATTGCTGCACACGCTGCCTGCCATTCTTCGTAACACCACACGACTCGGGCAATGGGTGGGGTGATCATGCTGTCGGCGTGTTGAAGGAGCTTCCTGACGAAGTGGGTTTTGCCGGAGCCCGTCGGTCCTGCGATGACGCAAGTGAAGGGATGCTGCCACCGAGGGTTCATGGTTCGAGCTGTATGCGCTGCCGTGGTAACCCGCTCCTGTAAATTTCGTACGAGTGAACTGGAGTGGTGTTGGTGGGTACAACGTCGGTCGTCGGTATCTGTTCACTGTGAGTGATGATGGTGGTGGGTATAACGTCGGCCGTCGTTGTCTGTTTAGTGTGAGGGATGAAATCCGGTGGGTTTTCAGACGTAGTGGGCGTACTTGGTGTAGGTGTGGAGCTTGGTGTGGAGCTCGATGGGGCTTGTACACGGGGTGTGGTGGTGACTGGGCTCGATACGGGGTTGACTGGTGCTATCTGTAGACCGGTTTCACTGATTGTTGGTGTTCTCAGTTGGTTAATTAACGTGCTGACATAGGCTACGTCGTAAAACACACCTCCGTACAATACACTCAGCAGGGTTAGCACTATCACCACAAAGCCCACTTGCGCTTTGCGCGTTTTTGGAGACGCTGTGTTCAGAGGCAGCTGCTGTTTGTCCATAGCACTGTGGTCGGACGTGGAATGAAGGATGACGGCAGTGGTGTCTGGGTTTATAGTCGTTTCACCTGGTTGGCAGCGACCCAGGAATTGAAGGAACTGGGCCAGCCTTGCCATCTGACGAAATGAAACAGTTTGCCACGTCGACGTTCCGTTTTCAAAATCTGCTCCACCGTGTAGTAGTCTTGCTTTGTTTTTACGACAGGCTGTAATTCCATCTCGTAAAACGTCCCTAGCAACGGTTCCCCTTGAAGATCTTCCAGTTCATAGACTCGCTGCTGTTGGGGTAGGCACCGTTTAATCAGGAAGTGCTCATCGCTCCAGTTGGGCAAGTAGCTTTTCTCAAATTGACCTTTGACTTTACTGATCCGTAAGGGTCCCCGACCTTGTACACCGCCTTCGGCGTTCGCTGCGATGGCCTGGGATACAAGACACGCCGGACTTGGGCTTCATTGCGTTTGGTCACGGTAATAGGGGCTCTCTCTATACTCCGATGATAGGCTCGATTGTAACCACTCACAAGTTTCGGGAGAACATCGATGTACCGCCTTGTATTCTTATAGGTGAAATATTTATACATGCGGCCTTTGAATGTCCTGTTGAACCTTTCCACCACGGAAGCCTTGGTCTCGTTGTACGTATGGAAGAAAAACACCTTCTGGGCTTTCAGAAACTGTTGGAACGGTCTGTTGAGGATTTCCGTGCCTTCGTCGGTTTGCAAACACAAAGGTTTGCGCCCGGTCTTGAAGATGTCTTTGAACGCCGCTATGAAAATCGCCCTCGTTTTCGTCCGGATGGGTACCACCCACGCATACTTCGATAGGATATCGATGCACGTCAAGATATACCGATTCCCATCGTTGTGTTTGGCAAAGGCGCTCATATCGACCAAATCCGCTTGCCACTGGGCATCTATTCCTCCCACGATGACCCGGTTCCGTAGAAATGGCGACGGACAGATCGATGTAAGGTATAGGTGTCTTGTTTTCTTAACCAATCTCGGACTTGGGCGCGTTGTATCCCCTGGGGTTTGGCCGCTCGATAGAGAGCCGACAATGCACTATAGGCCGCCGGACTGTCGGGACTGTAGTATAAGTTATCCAACACCTTCTCCCAGCGCTTCATGGTGACAACTGATGATGGACCCTGGCTCTATCGTTTATTTATAACGGGTATATCTTGGGCCGGAGTTTCTTTCTGATTTTCTTCGTTGGCTTCCTCAGTGTCCATGGTAAATGACCAGTCCAACTCGTCTGATGACCGCTTGATAAGCACTTGATCCACATCTACCACGGCATCTTCCAATGCAGACCATAGATCAGGGTGAAGGGTAAAATGCACTGTACCCCCATCTAGCCGAACCAATTGAGCAAAGAAAGGGCCGCGTCGGATGTACACATCGTGACACAAGTGGATGAGGTCGCCGTCCAGTTCACCAGACAACACCCGTTTGAATTTGGTCCAGCCCTCCCGGGACAGACGAATGTGGGCCGGGTACTGTCGTGTAGGGCCCGCATCACAGATGTCTCGCACCTCCTCCATGATATCGACCGTATCCGCATAAACGTGCAGGAAAACCTCGGGGGTCAAGCTGAGATACGCCAGTATTATATGCTCCGTCATGGTCAGTACGTGAATGGTACCAGATTTGACTGTCTCTCGTATTTATAGGGAGAACCCCGTGAGATCAAAGGATTGGGTGGTCAAAGTCTAGCCGGGTAATCAATGGCATCGTCGTCTGGTTCATTGGTAGACATTTGTTCATTGGGCTCTGCCGCCGCTTCTCTCAGGGCACGAGCCCACTCCAACTCGTCTGATGACCGCTCGTCCGGTGTAAACAGCTGGTCCACAATATGCACCACTTACTCGAAGGCTGTCCACAGATCGGGGTCTAAGGTGAAGCCTCGCGTAGGGTCTTGGTAACGGCCCAGGCGTGGGAAGAAGGGTCCACGGTGTACGTAGATGGCATTGTCTATGTGGATGAGGTGTCCGTCGAGCTCGCCGCTCAACACCCGTTTAAATTTTGTCCAGCCGTCACGGTGTAGCGTAGCCGTATTCGATACGGTCTCAGCGCGCGACCAGCAAACATCTCCACGGCCTTCCACGAGGGTGACTTTATCTTCATAGACGTGTAACCCCACCCGGGGTGTAAGGGGAAGGATGGCTCGTAGAACTGGTGACATGGTTGATCCAATGACGATCGGTGAATGACGCACACTGTGTCGTATTTATAGTCAGGTCCCACTGTCAATGCCACAGCGCCAGGGTCAATAGGGCACAGACCATGACTAGGCCAACCAGCCGTCGCTGATTCCGGCGTGAGCGCTCGTGGTCCATAGCCCGAGCATCAAGGATGGCTGTCATAGTCCAGTAGTGGTGAGTGATGGCACACCTCTCCATCGAGTGCACTCTGTCGAGGACCGCTTCTGCGAACTCGTTCAGGATCTGGCGTCGCTCCTCGTTGTCGTCGCCATCTCAAAACATGGACCGAACCACTGCTCGGTAACCCATGAGTGAATTAACCACGGTGGCATGCTGTAAAATGCGAGTCGCGTAGGGACGGGTGTCCGTCATGGCTCTGCAACCGTAGAAATGGAGGTGTAGGATCCAGAGAGACGTGTTTTATAGACCATGTCACACATGCGCGCCTAGACGTAGCTCTACGGGTGTAGTCCGTGATACGTACTATTCTGATGGGTTAGTCCAAAAAAGAGAGCAGCAACAACACAGATTACAGATCAATCCTTTTATTATGCGTGAATCGGGTGTAACCTGTGAACATCATAGGAATGCATGTACTAACCTGTCTGTGGGGGGTTTCCACAATGTCGTTCACCTTCGTGTCTTTTCGGGAACGTGCATGTCCTTTCGGTAAAGTCCGTGTCTTTTCGGTAAAGTCCGTGCCCTTTCGGTAACGTCCGTGTCTTTTCGGGTATGTATGAGGGTCTTGAGGGGGGCGACTGTATGTGACGAGTTGTATGTGTTTTTCTCGGTGACATCCGTGTCTATCATCCGGGCACTTCACGTCTGCGCCTGCATTGGGGTATGTATGAGGGTCTTCATGCGCGCGCGCTGCGGATTCACCCATGCATTGACCCATTGACAACGAACGACATACTAGCCCAGACGGATGCTCCCTCACGACAGCTTCAAAATAAGACCTCATACGACACCATAGGATCATTAGGGGCTCACTTAAACCCTAAAACGTCTATTTCCGCACCCTTTCCCCAGAATTCCCTGTCTGCGCATGCGCAGAATGTGGACAACGGGCGCGACACTAGTCCAATCGGATGCCCCCTCACCTAGGCTTCACATTGATACCTCACTCAACTCCATCGGTTCATTAGTGGCTCACCTAGATCCCAAAACGTCTATTTTCATACCCTTTGTCTATTGCGCATGCGCAGAATGACGATATTCCGACCCCACATCCACCCAGTGGGATGCCCCCTCACATAGGCTTCACATTGATACCTCACTCGACCCCATCGGTCCATTTGTGACCCACCTAGACCCCAAAACGGCTATTTCCATACCCTTGGTCTACCGCGCATGTGCAGAATGACGATATTTCAACCCCACAGCCAGCCCGTCGGATGCGCCTTCACGAATGCTTCACATTGATACTTCACTCAACTCCATCGACCCACTAGTGGCCCACCTAGACCCCAAAACGTCTATTTCCATACCCTTGGTCCACCGCGCATGCGCAGAATGACGATATTTCAACACCACACCCAGGCCATCAGATGCCCCTTCACGAATGCTTCACATTGATACCTCATACGACCCAATCGGACCGTGCAGCGTATTTGAAGTCTGGGGACTACTTTTTCTCCGCGGAAGCTTTTTTCCGCGACCGCATCACCGCCAGACCGCATTACCGCGGAGGAATATACACGCCCGATTCACCCAGATCGGAAGTGACGTCATACGAGACTGGTGGCGCCCCCTGGCGGAAAAAGGGGAACCAAGAGTTACCTCCCTGGAAAAGGTGACAGTATCTGCGCACTCCCTACTACTCAAGTACTATGACACGATGTGATAGAGGCCAAATCATTCTTCTGACTTCAACAAAGGGTATGGTTGTAGCGGAGTTACTTCGATACTGAGGGTCGTGTGCACCATAGCCATACAAAACATTATGGCCTTGAATTCATGGCAACAATAGCACGGCCAAATCGCATATAGCGAGCAGTATTCGGCATAAAATCTAGGAAATGGTGATGGCGGAGTTATCTTGATACTGATGGCCGTCTATCTCATTGTCCTACAAATTCTTTATGGCCATCAGACGATAATGTATACGGAAATAATACCGAGCTGTTTATTTGTGTATTCACCTAAATCTATCGAAATGTTTATTTATTTATTCATTTGTTTATCTATTTACTAACTTAATTATATATTGCTATTTATATTATGTGACTGACAGTCGGGGGGTACCTGTTGTTGGGAAGAAGATATATCAAAGTATTGCATCGAAAAACAATAGAAAAATATAGCCGCGAGCGGCAATCCTCGGGTTGCAAGCACATATCGCAGACAATGAACCAACAGCAGTAATTTTAGAGCTGGAAGCCACCCTATTTGGCAAAATTTCATTTGCTTCCTTTTAGATCTAACCTACATAGTTACCACTGAAGAACAATCCGTCAATTCGCAAATTTACATCTGAGAATAGCGGGGAAACCATTGCTCCTACGTTGAAATGGTTGGTATATTTCCGAAAGAGCTGCTCCTGGACAATATAATGCAACAAACTGGAAGGCTGTACCACCTATGGTTCCAGAGTTATAGTCACTAAAGATCTGTATAGTTTCTAACAAAATCCAAGATGGCGGCCAAACCACGTAACCTAGGAGATACATTTTTGCATATTCGTGATTGCCATATACTAATGCATATATGTAGCCACTTTCCCCGTCCAAATCCGTCATTTGAAAAACCGACAATTTTGATTGGTCAATGGCGGCCATTTTAATTTACGGAGGGAAATTTCAAATAGGAATCTGAGAACCCCAGATTCATCGAACATGTGTGCCAAGTTTTGCGGCAATCGGTCCAGTGGTTCCAGCGGAGAAGATTTTGGAAGGTTTTAAGGTAAATCCAAGATGGCCGCCAAAGCATCTGACCAATCGGCTTGTTATTTGGGTATTCATTAGATTTACTGGGATAAGGCATCCTGAAGCTGCCATATCCAGCATCAGCATCTCCCATAACATACATATAGTCACTTTCGCTATCAAAATCTGTTACATGATAATCCGATAATTGACAAATTTGGGTAAAATACGACGGAGAATAGCGGGAAAACTATTGAAGCTATGTGAAAACGGTTGACATACTTCCGAAAGAGCTGTTCCTGGACAATATAATGCGACAAGCTGTAAGGCTGTCCCTCCCGTAGTTCCAGAGTTATAGCCCGTACAAGATGTGTTCCGTTTGTGACAAAATTCAAGATGGCGGCCAAACCACTTGACCCAGGACCAAAATTTTTGCATATTCGTGATCCCCATATCATAGTGCATATATGTAGCCACATTCCCCGTCCAAATCCGTCATTTGAAAATTCAACCATTTTCATTGGTCGATGGCGGCCATCTTTTTTAACGGATGAACTTTATGAGTCATAATAAGGGAGAACTCTGTCCATTGATCATGTGTACCAAGTTTCACAACGATCGGAGCCGCGGTTTCAGAAGGGAAGATCAATGAAGGTTTGGAGCTAAATCCAATATGGCCGCCAAACCATTCAGCCAATCAAAAATATTTGCTTTCAGTGCAGCAGACCATCGCCTTCGGGACATATCGCAGTGACCTAGAAATCCGTATCTATCAGGGTTCAAGAGAATAAGCCGTTGCAAAATTGGCAAAGTTTTTCACAGAATTCAAGATGGCGGCCAAACCACGTGACCTAGGACCAAAATGTTTGCATATTCGTGATCGCCATATGGCAATGCATATATGTAGCCACGTTCCCTGTCCAAATCCGTTAAATGAAAATCCGACAATTTTGATTGGTCAATGGCGGCCATTTTGTTTTACGAAGCAAAATTTCAAATAGGATTTTGAGAGCCCTAGATCCATCGAACATGTGTGCCAAATTTCGAGACAATCGGTCAAGTGGTTCCAGAGAAGAAGATCTTGAAAGGTTTCAGGATAAATCCAAGATGGCCGCCGGCGCTTTTGACCAATCGGCTTCTTCTTTTGATATGCATTAGATCCCACGTACCCCAATACCTGTGCGAAGTTTCGACTTCATCGGTTGAGCGGCGGCTGAGGAAATTTTGTTACAAAATCCGGCGGAATAATAAAAATAATACCAATAATAAGAGGTTTGCACGCCTTTGGCTTGCAACCCTAACAAGAATGACTACAAGCCTTCCCTTTCATATGATACAGGCACGGCACACCGAAGACCACAGACGAGTTGGACAAGACCTGAAACAGAAGACGGATGACGATTACAAGAATACCAACAGCGCCTTGAGTGACAACGCCGCAGAGCAAGAACATCCAGAATCAGAATACTCGACCATAGACCACACCAGACACGCTACCCCTTAGATGTCACCGAACTGACGCTTCAACACAGAATATGATCCTTTGACTTTCATGCAATATAGGACGTAGACCTGCCGCTCTGTACCCCAATACACACTCCAAGCAATTGTTACAGGCACAGATTTCTGGATTTCTGTTTCCAAGGGCGTCGTTAGGGAAGTCGCCTCGAAGATTCCTGAAGACGCCCTGGTTCTCCCAGTTTTTTTCTGGACGGCTTTGTGCGTACAATGAGGTACCAAGACAAAGGAATCATCCACGCGAGTATAACATATATTTATCAGTATAACTTAACCAATAACAGACTTAACGACTTGTACATAGCGACTCTTCTCTACTAGTATTTATATTTCCTCATTGTTATTGTTATTCATTATTTAATTATTTATTTTAATATCTAGCGCTGCAAAAGATCTTAAATTAACGAAGAAATGTACCGTGGAATTTAAATAAAACATTGAGTTGATGGGCCGCGAAATCCGTATTGTTATTTATTATTTACTTATTTATTTTAATATCTAGCGCTGCAAAAGATCTTAAATGAACGAAGAAATGTATCGTGAAATTTAAATAAAACATTCAGTTAATGGGCCTCGAAATCCGTGTGGGAAGCGGCACTTAAACTACAATTTCAATCAATGTAGTTCATTAGCTTTGAAGAAGTTGGAAGTATCTCTAACGAAACGTCACCTCCACAGCAATAAAGAAGTTGTCATCCATAGAATATCCTTGTGTTAATGTTTAACCCAATGGGAAGCCCACTCATAGACATTTGCGGTATAGGGTGTGCCCCCTTCTTTTTTCGTCTCACCACGTAGAACACGATGGTAGGGGTCTCGGGGCCATGCGTTGAATTTTTTTGAAAAAGTGACTGTGCGCATGAGCGATGTGAACGTTTGGGGGTCTAGGTGGACCCCTAGTGGTCCGATTGGGTCGAGTGAGGTAGCGGTGTGAAACAATTTTGTGGGAGCATCGGACTGGATGGGTCTGACGTGGAACTGACGTCATTCCGCGCATGAGTAGTAAAAAGGGGCATGGAAATGGAAGTTTTGAGGTCGAAGTGGATCACTATTGCTCCAAATGGGTCGCGGGAGGTATCCGCTCCTCCAGGGCGACTAAGTTAGGGTTGGGTGCACGTAAAATTAGGATTGGGTTTGAACAGATAAAATCTGGAAACACGGACTTTCTGCCCTAAAATAAGGAAAACCCTTATCAACCAGATCTAGATGGGCTAATATGGCTTCCCAGCGGATCGGGGACTGCCGTGAGGGGCAGGGTGGGTTAGTGGGTGCATGTAAAATTAGTATTAGGTTTGAACATATAAAAAGGGGAACACGGACGTTACCCCTAAAATAGAGAAAACCCCTATCAACCAGGTCTAGAGATGCTAATATCGGTCACCAGCGGATCAGGGCCTGCCGTGAGAGACGGGGTGGGTTAATGGGTGTATGTAAATTTAGGATTGGGTTTGAACATATAAAAACGCGGAACATGGACTTTACACCTAAACCTTGGGGAATTATCCAGGGAAGTGGGTATGGTGGTATCTGCAGGGTTGCATGTTAAATTAGGATTTGTCCCGAAGATATAAAAAGCGGAAAACGGACTTTACACCTAAACCACTGGGAATCATGGATGTTTTGGGGTCCACTATTGGTCCGAGGGTCTCGAGGCCATGCGTTGAACTGTTTTGAAAAAGTGACTGTGCGCATGCGCACTGGGTAGGCAAATCGAGGTGGACGTTTTGGGGTCTAGGTGGACCCCTAGTGGTCCGATTGTGTCGAGTGAGGTATTAGTGTGAAGCACTCGCGGGGGAGCGTACAACTGGATGGGTGTAGGGTGGAACTGACGTTCTTCGGTCGAGGTGGGCCACTATTGGTCCAAATGGGTCGTGGGAGGTGTCAAAGTGAAGCGCTCCTCCAGGGCGATGAAGCCAGATGGTGGTTACATGTAAAATAAGGATTGAACATATAAAATTCGGAAACATGGGCTTTAGGGCTTTACCCTTAAAATAGGGAAAACCCTTATCGATCGGGTCTAGATGGGTTATTATGGCTTCCAGCGGATCGGGGCCTGCCGGGAGAGGGGAGTGGTTAGTGGATGTATGTAAATTTAGGATTGGGTTTGAACATATAAAAAGTGGAACACGGACTTTACACCTAAAGTATGTGGAATCATCCAGGGAATTGGGTATGGTGGCATCTGTAGGGTTGCATGTGAAATTAGGATTTGTCACGAAAATATAATGAGCGGAACACGGACTTTACACCTGAACCATGGGGAATCATGGATGTTTTGGGGTCCAGACCAAACCTGGTCCAGGCGCCTATCGTAACGCCTTAGCGGCCTATCTGAACACCTTAACGCCCTAGCATAGCGCCCTGATGCCAAGATGTTGACCGATGAGAGAATAACAACAACAAGGACAACAACAACAACAACAACAAGTTTTCATATAGTTTATTCTCCTTAATGTTACATTATACCCACGCTGGGGGAGCAATACATCCCCAGGGGTCATTTGCGGTCACGCGGGGGAATTTGCCGTTATACTACTACTACGATTTTTCTGTACGACTCCATCATTTAAGTTTCAATGAATACAATTTCCTGAATAAGGGAACCCGTCAACAGTTTCCGGTGCCAGCTCGCCGTTAAATCACAATTAGTGACAAAATTTTGTTGACCATGAAATTTCCTAGATTTTTTTTTTTTTTTCAATATGAGGTTTTATCGTCAATTCTTAACTTCGGTGTATTGCGTGTCGTGTACAAATAGATGTTATATATACGGCAAAATTGTAGAGAGCAGCATTATTTGCTACGCTACAGAAAACCCTCTGTCCACGAATGGGGTAAGTACATCTACCTTCACTGCAATTACACAGGATCATTTTTCTCGCAAGATATTCTCTAGAAACCGAATCCCAACATCAGTTTCGTCCTAAAATGGTCTTTTAAAATACGTTCACAATCACAACGTGACTGAGATACATCTTTCTCTAATAACAACTTCTACATCATATCGAAAATCATATGAATTAAGAATACTGATCAACGATATGGATTTGAAATTTGGAACAACATATGTTGCCGTCTTCATTAAAAACTGTTGATCGCTTTTCTCTTGCTGGAAACTAGACTATGTTTATGTATACTATGATTGTATTTAATTTGGTGTTAATGCTGTTCAACGAATTAGGTCTTTAGATAATGAAGAAGATTCTTTAATTGAATGGCAGACTAGATGCTTGTATTTAAGACTATTATCTCCCCTGGGGGTTCAAATTCACGAAAATAAAACGTTTTAACGATTCTTAAGTGCTACATCTATTCGTTCTCCAACCGAAATCATTTTGATGGATAAATGTTCGCTTTTAATTTTAGCATTTAAAAGCTTATTATGCGTGGAAAAATTTTCATCTGATTGAGAGTCTGGTAGGTTAAGCTGGTCATTCACTCTTGTGGCAGGCAAATTCAGTGCGGGAGCTTAGGTGTCAGTTAACAGTCTCTCCGTTTACTTCTGTTACTTGCTTTCTCCAGTTTTATATATAAAAAACAACCCCGTTCATTTCTGGAAAACTATTCATCATAGGAGTTGGTTTGGCACGAGTGTGATAAACTGGACCGATAAAGTAGCGGTCTTTCATTTTGTCAAATTATAGGAGCTGGATCCTGAGCTACTGATGTGCGAAGTTAGACATACTCATTTTTTCAGATTTCTAAAACTGGAGAAAGATAAATTTCCACAGAATAATATCTAGGCCAAATTAACAAAAAATGAGGTACATATATTTTGTTGAAGGGTTGTTCTCCTTGGCTAAGTAATCAGTCGAATGGAAAATTGATTCAAGAGTGAATAGCTTGATATCTATTATCTGGGTGACCGAGTGGTCTAAGGCGCTGCGCTGGTGGTCGCTAGCCTGACACCGCGGGTTCGAGCCCAGCTGGGCCATGTGTGGAAGTTTGTCAGTTACTTGCCATCTTCGTCCACGAAGCCAATTTCTACGCCAACGCCATGATCGGACGGGCTACCACCATTGTTCAAACACAGCCTGTAGCGCATTATCCGTCATCTTTCCGAAAGTGCTTGGAGACGGCGTCAGCGATTCGCTGGCACTGCCATTACGCAAGCCTGCAGAGGAGGCGTGTGCTGTGTTTGATTGATTCGTAAGACAAAATTGACATTTCTAATTTTGAGCAATAATGGCAGCTCGTCTGACCAAGGCAAGTTTGAAGTGGGAACGTAGAAATTGATTTGGTTTAACGAAGATGGTTACTTGACGACGGGCGGTGGTTCTCTCCGTGTACTCTGGCTTCCTCCACCAACCAAACTAACTGTCACCATATGAATGAAATAACCTTGAGTGTGACATTAAGCCAAATCCCCCCCCCCCGACCCTTATCTACTGTAATCCCAGACAAATTACTTTCCAGTAATATATATTGATCATGTCATGCCCATAGTTATCACAATAAAAGGACACATGTCATGAGCGGCTGTGTGAATGTCCGCAAGGCAACACGATCGATGTACTTATCAGATCTGTATTATTGACGACTACTGCAGGTATTAATCAAAATGAGTCTCACAGTTATTCTCTGGTGATATGATGTCTGGTCGAGACAAAATGAAATTAATGGCATATTCAAACTTACTCCACCGTTCGTTATTATTCTACTATAAGATAAGAGAGAATGATATGCGGATACAATACCATCACACAACTGTTCTCTACAATCTTCTGCAACTCAACTGTAGACAAGGAGAATGAGTTTCATTCACTGCTGATCCATCGAGAACGATCATTGTTTGTTTTTCATCTTCGGCGCACCGATACCCCCTTAATTACATTAAAAGGACATGGGTATCCTGTCAGCCAAGGGGTTAGATTGATCTCATTTCAGTTCCAAGGTCTGAATTTCGATTTCCAGCGACGGCAAGAGCGGGATTTTATTGGAATAAGGCTATTCTTTAATTCACTTAATGGGGTCTGACAGCGGACTTTGCTGTGTATTCTGACCTTCATCATTCCTTAACACCAGCCATTTATCCGAGTTATCAGAGAAGCCAACATCGCGGCGATACCATATCAGTCGGACAAAACAAGGTGACATTCGATCGTGAACATTTATTGCAGTTTGGAACGCGTTGATATCCAACGAAATCGTCATATTCAGCTTGAGCTGTACAACGGAGTTCGATGAAAGAAACACTAAAGAAAATCGAAATTTGTCCATGCTTATAATAAATAGGATATTTATATAATTCCCAATAACAATAACCCTAAGTTAATAATACCACGGTGGTAATAGATTTGAGACGTATGCCTCGTTCACGTATTCATGAGATATTGACACGGGTGTGTGTGTGGAAGGATAAACTTTATTAGTCTAAAAGGCACATGGTAAGAACAATATAAGAATATGATAAGAGAGCCAGAACTATTTAGAAAAAAAACAATAAATAAAACCACTTACATGAACAAAGTTTCAGGTGACTCTACATAGCCCCGATTCCAAATCATCGAGGACACTTGTTGAAAATTACGCAAATAGGTTAAAAAACGAGCATAAAAATCACCGTTATAAAGTGATATCGCTAAACCTTCATAAATATGCCCTTTGAGATGAATAAATTACCAATATTAGACGAGAAACGTCAGAAAAAACATCTTCATCGTGATGTTGAGTTTGCCTTGTGGGGTGCTTCGTAAGTAGTAGTATAACAGCATTACAGCGCGTATTGACCTACTTTTTTGTTCCCCCAGGTGGAGGATTGTGGAGGAACTTGGAGGTCACGGGAGGGTCACAGAGGTCAAGTGCAGTATAGTTCCGGCAGAAAGACCAAAAAGCTACCTCCAGCACAGGAGAGTTCCAAATTTGCATATCACGTGACCCAGGTCAAAAATGTATTCCTCCGCGGTGATGCGGTTTGGCTGTAATGCGGTCGCGGAAGAAAGCTTCCGCGGAGGAAAAGTAGTCCCTAGACTACAAATACGCTGCATGGTCCGATTGGGCCGAGTGAGGCTCTTTTCAGTCATGTCATGGGTGTTTTCACAGAATAAATGCCATGCGGAGGATGGGTAATAGTTTTTCGCTGACGTCCTAGTAATAAACATAATCTATAGGTGTTGTACCATGTTAATAGGATCAGTCTAGCATCTGTACCACCCTAGGGTCGAGTGTTTATTGCCCCGTGTATCTCCGCAGAAAATCAACAAACAAAATGGCGGCTCCAGGATGGTGTGGGGACGCCCTTCCCACATCACGGCGTCGACCGTAGCGCCATCTGCACACATTGACACAAGGGAGACAACTCGTGTGCACCAACCGTGTGGAAATAGCCGTGTTGAAGCTAGGGGAGCCACTAATGGACCAATGGGGTCGAGTGAGGTATCAAAGTGAAGCTTAGGTGAAGGGGCATCTAATGGGCTGGGTGTGGGATTGAAATATCGGCATTGTGCTCATGCGCGGTGGCCCAAGGGTATGGAAATAGCCGTTTTGGAGCTAGGGGAGCCCTTAATGGTTGAATGGGGTCGAGTGAGGTATCAAAGTGAGCCTAGGTGAAGGGGTATTTGATGGCTGGGTGGGTGCATGTAAAATTTTTCCTGAAAAAAAAAAATACGGAACACGGACTTTATCGAAAAACCTGGGAAAATGCCTATATGGGGTATGAGGGGTATGTAGGTCGCCGGGCTTAACGGGGCTTGTCTATCAATAGAGTTATCTCCCCTAGTTCCAGGGTGGGTGTATGTAAAAATTTTCCTGAAAAAATACGGAATACGGACTTTATCCTAAATTACGGGAAAATGCCTATATGGGGTATGGGTGGTATAGGACCATCCTGGGAAACGTACTTCTATACATTTGCGGTAGGGTTGTGGGGTCTCGTTTTACTCGTCTCGTCATTTAGAACATGATAAGAAGTGTCCCCGTGCGAATCGGTGAAATTTTTGAAAAAGTCACCGAGCCCCATATAGTCCCATACTGGGGTATAGGTTCAATGTTTATCCCCCTGGGAAACGTACTTCTATACATTTGCGGTAGGGTTGTGGGGTCTCGTTTTACTCGTCTCGTCATTTAGAACACGATAGGAAGTGTTGCGGAGCGAATTGGTGAAATTTTTGAAAAAAGTCACCGAGGCTTGGGTAGGCCCATAGGCCTATACTGCATGGCTATGGGTGTATAGGCCCATACGGGGTGGACATGTTGGAGTCTAGGTGAGTCCCTAATGGTCCAATGGGGTCGAGTGAGGTCTTATTTTGAAGCTCTCGTGGAGGAGCACTTGACTACACTAATGGTTCCTCCGTGTTCAATAGTCTGCGCATGCGCAGTCTGGCCCGTAGTATAGAAACCAGGCATTTTGGGTGCTATGTAGGGGTGTGTTTGGGGTAGAGATGGGCTATTCACGGTTCGAATGGGTCGTGTGAGGTGTCAAAGTGAAGCTTGTGTGGGGTAGAGTCAGAATGGTGTGCTTTTGAATGCAAGTCGCGTTAATCTGCGCATGCGCAGTTGGTTGTAGTAAGTAAAGTGGCCATTTTGGGGAAGTACATGAAGGTATTTGGGGTCGAGATGGACTATTCACGGTTCGAATGCGTCGTGTGAGGTGTCATCTTGTAGTTCTCGGGGTGTACATTCCGATTTAAGGGCTGTTCACGTCATCTGTGACGTCATCGGTGACGTCATCGGTACGAGTAGTAACGAAAGTGGCCATTTTCGGGCAGTACATGAAGGTATTTGGGGTCGAGATGGGCTATTCACGGTTCGAATGCGTCGTGTAAGGTGTCGTGTAAGGTGTCATGTTGTAGCTCTCGGGGTGTACATCTCCATTTTAGGGATGTTCGCTTCATCTGTGACGTCATCGGTACGAGTAGTAGCGAAAGTGCACATTTTGGGGCAGTGCAGGTAGGTGTTTGGGATAGAGAGGGACCATCCTTGGTTCGAATGGGCCGTGTGAGGTGTCAAAGTGAAGCTTGTGTGGGGTAGAGTCAGAATGGTGTGTTTTTGAATGCAGGTCGCGTTAATCTGCGCATGCGCAGTTGGTTGTAGTAAGTAAAGTGGCCATTTTGGGCAGTACATGAAGGTATTTGGGGTCGAGATGGACTATTCACGGTTCGAATGCGTTGTGTGAGGTGTCATCTTGTAGTTCTCGGGGTGTACATTCCGATTTAAGGGCTGTTCACGTCATCTGTGACGTCATCGGTACGAGTAGTAGCGAAAGTGGCCATTTTCGGGCAGTACATGAAGGTATTTGGTGTAGAGATGGGCTATTCACGGTTCGAATGCGTCGTGTAAGGTGTCATGTTGTAGCTCTCGGGGTGTACATCTCCATTTTAGGGATATTCGCTTCATCTGTGACGTCAACGGTGACGTCATCGGTACGAGTAGTAGCGAAAGTGCACATTTTGGGGCAGTGCAGGTAGGTGTTTGGGATAGAGAGGGACCATCCTTGGTCCGAATGCGTCGTGTGAGGTGTCATGTTGTAGCGCTTAGGGTGTAGATTCCGATTTAAGGGATGTTCGCATCATCTGTGACGTCATTAGTGACGTCATCGGTACGAGTAGTAGCGAAAGTGCACATTTTGGGGCAGTGCAGGTAGGTGTTTGGGATAGAGAGGGACCATCCTTGGTCCGAATGCGTCGTGTGGGTGTCATTTTGTAACTCTCGGCGTGCAGACCTCGATTTGAGGGCTGTCCACAGCATCTGTGACGTCATTGGTGACGTCATCAGTACGAGTAGTAGCGAAAGTGTGCATTTTGGGGCAGTGAAGGAAGGTATTTGGGGTAGAGATGCTTCATCCTCAGTCCGAATGCGTCGTGTGGGGTGTCATCTTGTAGTTCTCGGCGTGCAGACCTCGATTTGAGGGCTGTCCACAACATTTGTGACGTCATTAGTGACGTCATCAGTAGGAGTAGTAGCGAAAGTGGGCATTTTGGGGCAGTGAAGGATGGTATTTAGTGTAGGGATGGACCATCCTTGGTCCGAATGCGTCGTGTGAGGTGTCATCTTGTAGCAACGCTCACCAACGCCATTCTTAATGCTTCAACGCCCAGGTGAAATAGCTCAGAAGCTCTGATATTCCATGGAATTGTCACTAATTCTTCGAAATGCAGTTACGCCCGTCGACGCCCGTCGTTACACCTTAACACTCTAACATAACACCATGATTTAGACCGGACAGAGAACAACAACAGCAACAACAACAAGGATCGCACATGAGAGAACAACAACAACAAGAAGTTTTTTTTCATATAGTTTATTCTCCCCAATGTTACATCATACCCACGTTGGGTATATTTACAATTCAAGAATATTCTTGTCCAATCAGAGGCCACCATTTGCATCTGTCATATTCGTTCCTGTCCGTTAGATGTATTCTCGGCTACTCTTGTCCAATCAGAATTCGCCATTCCAGAAAGTTCCATCTTCGGCCATGTTCGCTCTGGAACCGTTTGTTCTAATCAAGCTACCTGGTTGCGCTAGGATACTGCCGAGGAAACATATCCTCAGATAGTTGTTTGCGCATTCTGAGTATCTATCAGTGCATGGGTGAATACTTTCATCCGATGGGGGTGGTGGGTCAGTTTAACCACGAAGAACGTAACATTGGTGATCCTCTCCACTATCCACTTGATGTTGGTACGCTGTTCATAGCCCCATTCTAAGGGATCCACAGTGTCCAGTTGGGTCAGCATCGTCTCTAGCGACGCCCGATTGGTGATTGTGAAAGGATGGTCGTACACTGGGGTGATGGCACTGGAATAGAAATAGCACAATTCACGCGTCATCTTATGGCATAAGATGTACCCAAATGCTACATTTAATGTGAAGG
>JAVTVY010039541.1:0-19217 GCA_036873755.1 Hanleya hanleyi | reverse complement strand
CAGGACAAACTTTACTCCATGATCCCGATCAGCGTGTAGACGAAGCCAGCACTCGATTTGTACGTACTCGTTTGCAGCGTTGATACTGCTGAATAGGATGGCATTATAGATATAAGCTATTAAGAAGACAAGAAGAATTATGATGTAGCAGAACTAAGGCAGTCTATCGTATTATGAAATTAGAGAGGGGCCATTACTACGAAACTGCGGAGGGCCACCTTAAGGGGCAGGATGTTTTTTACGAAATTAATTATTCACATGTATCGTAATCTCAGAGTGTTTGCGAGTATGGCGGTATACAACACTTGCCAGTTATACATATTATTTTGGGAAATCCGACCGATAACTTTCCCCTACCCCATCTTTGTTTTGATCACTTTTGTCAATTCTAGCAGGATTTTCGAGAACAAAACTCAAAATTAACCTATTTCTTCTTAATAATGGTCATCCATTCGGCAATATGAAGGCCGTGGTTACTTTTCCGCTTTCCAATGATAGCAGAAACGCGGGAAAATGCAAATAAGCGATGTAACCAGGTCAAATTATTGGTAATTTTCCACTCAATTTTCTCTTAGAAACATGGGAAATACTTCAGAAACTTGAGAAATAATTTGTGAAACCATAATAATATACATCCATTCCATCCTTTATGGACTGTAAATGGGTTCTCTTGTAAAAAAAATTTACACTGGCAAAATTATATCATTCTGATAGGACCTCGTTCTGCCATAATATCCACCGAAATCTCAGTCCAGGGGGAGATAACTCCTGTATGGAATACAGTATGCAGTAACCTCAATTGTATACTAATGGACACACTGTGGATTATTTTAATCGAACTCCTGGTCTTCTTTCCACCTGCTTCCGAAAATAGCGCTTCAGGTATAACTAGGCAGTCAAAATTAAACAATCTGGCGTAATGATACATCTCCGCTCCGTAACGGAGTCTACATTAAGATAATGCATAGACTCCACTATTATGCCTTAAGGGTGCACTCCGGAGATTCTTTTATTCGGCATGGAATAGACTATGGGTCCGTTTTTAGGCCACCAGTTGTCGCAAAACCTTCAACCCAAATCACTTATATATATATATTTTCTGAAAGAGCATGATGAAACTATTATTTTAAGATATAACACTGCTATGTTATAGAAAAATTTAACTCGAACATTCTCCTCCATGCTTGCTTCATTTTTCCTAGAAAACCCCTTAAAAATGTCGAAAAATGGTCAAATTCGGCTCAATTTCCAGAAAAATCTGTAAGAGCGATTTCAATTAAACTTCTTACTCACGTTCCCTGGTCCGGTCTCAACTTAAAAAGGCAAAAAAAAGGGGATATTAACCTAACCGTTTTTTGTCAGATTTTCTTCCCGTAAATGAGTCCCGATTTTTAGTCACACCCAAGGGGCATAACTGAGGCAGGACAAACTTTACTCCATGATCCCGATCAGCGTGTAGACGAAGCCAGCACTCGATTTGTACGTACTCGTTTGCAGCGTTGATACTGCTGAATAGGATGGCATTATAGATATAAGCTATTAAGAAGACAAGAAGAATTATGATGTAGCAGAACAAGGGCAGTCTATCGTATTATGAAATTAGAGAGGGGCCATTACTACGAAACTGCGGAGGGCCACCTGAGTGAAAAACAAAGCCACTGGTGCGACGTAGCTCTTCGTTTCCTGACGTGTCGGCTTTGTGACGTTGTCTTGGAGGGCATTCCACTCAATTCAGCAAGCCTCGATCCTTTTTTCCGCTTTTCACAAACACCGCCAAATGTAATACCCGCAGACAACAAAATGCAATAAGCTGTTACATTATTATGCGCGCGGTGTATTTCGCGAAATATGTCACACCATTTAGTTTCTTTCCATGAAGTTTTGCCAACCATGCCAGTATACATTTCAATTATGTCACAAATAACATCAGTACGGTACTATATCATAAAGAACGCAAACGAAATCTTTTGGGGTAGAGTAGTTTTACAAAATCTACAGACCTGTTACGCGGCCTAGCAACAAAACTTCTCAGTAGATAATATGAGAGGGATGGGTGCCAAATTCTAAACCAATGGAAGATCATGGAATCATACGAACTGTTCCTTCCGTTCTGCATTTTCCCTACGGTGGGGCAGAGATCATTCCTGTAGCCGTTTAGACGAACGGTATATGCAATCGAAGTCAGGGGATTTGATTCCACTCATGTTCTGCCAAAACAGTCACACAATGCCTTGTGGTTTTGCTCTTACTCCGGCATGAGACGTGAGCTTAATACAGAGCCAAGATGAACGAAGGTCATTTTCCACCCAGATGCATCTGCGCTCATGCGTTTATGTGTTCTGCATATATTAGGCAAGTGGTCTATAGTTGTGGAACATAGAATGGCGGATTTTGACCTCCACCGACCGATATTTTAAGGGCTCAAAGATATTCCAAGATAGTGATTCTCGCATGCTACCGTGTTCCTGTAGCCCAGTGACGAGTTGTTGCAGCTGTTCATGTAGCCTCTTGCTCAGATCTGAGCGACTGACTGGGTTTGTGAGCAAGGACATTTCTGTATTTCATTAGGTGGAGAAGGGGTGGGGGGCGGGGTGGGGGAGGGGGGATGCTGAAGATTCTTGATCCATATAAAGTGGGGGATATGAATCTTGTGATATTAGCAATATTTTCGCGATTGGTGTATTTGTTTGGGCGGGTATTTCTCCAGGATCAGTATGGTCGAGGATATAGATTCATTGAATTTCTGAATAAAATTGGCGTTTTGTTTCGTATACATATCACACACCGGTCAAATTTAGCCTTGCCCCATTCACTGGAGTTTCCCGATAGAACACAAGTTTGAGGCCATCAAGAATGGTGAAGTCTAGTCTCTCCGTAAAAGAGTAGGCGGTCAGATTTTTGGGAAAGTGCACATCACAAAATGATATGTTTACACTGACTATGAGAGGAGCACCATTGATCCCATAGTCGACGATCTGTGAGTATGTGGTAAGGACACGTGGTGCACCGCTGACAGACCTAAAAAATGCGAATGAGAATATTATAACATGTTTTCGGTTTGACCCAACATTCAGCAGACATCTATCGTCCACAGAGAATTGCTCCATCGACAACTGAAATACTGCCTTTCGTATACATCCTCGCTAAACCAAGGGTACCCCCAGTGCACATGGTAATGGATAGTGTTCATGGGAAATGCGATTATCCGGCCGCAGCGCGCGCGCGGGTTCTCCGGAAGTGCGCGGCATCACCGGCAGTGCGCGGATGAATGTCGGGTCAAAAGGTCAAAGGTCACATCCAGGTCAAAAGGTCCAAGGTCTCCCTTTCGGCAAGGTTCGGCAACAATGTTGCGGCATCGATAAAATCAATGAATGCAGCAATGCCCTAAATATTCCCACTTTTATACACCTACATAGAAGTACCCGGATGTAGGCGCGGACGTAGGCGAAAACATTCTAGTACCCGGATGTAGGCGCAGCCGTGAGCGAAATTCTAGTACCCGTCCATTGGTTTTTTTATCGATCGCTCATTGGCTCTTTTTCTCGACCGCTGATTGGTCCAAATGGAACTGCCCATCCTTCCCAGGTTAATTTACAATCCCCTTTTTTGGGTTCAAGCTCTGTATATCGATGCCGCAACATTGTTGCCGAACTGACGTCATCGGTGACGTCATCAGTAGGAGTAGTAGCGAAAGTGGGCATTTTGGGGCAGTGAAGGAAGGTATTTGGTGTAGAGATGGACCATCCATATCTGTCACACATTATACCACATCTTTGTTGTGTTATACTACATCTGTCCTGCATTGTACCATATATGTCCTGTATTATACCATACCTGTCCTATGTTATACAATATCTGTCCTGTATTATACCAAATCTGTCCTGTATTGTACCATATTTGTTCTCTATTATACAATATATGTCCTGTATTATACCAAATCTGCCCTGTATTATACAGTATCTGTCCTGTATTATACCAAATCTGTGCTGTATTATACCAAATCTGTGCTGTATTATACAATATCTGTCCTGTGTTATACCATATCTGTGCTGTATTATACAATATCTGTCCTGTATTATACAATATCTGTCCAGTATTCTGCAATACATGTTCTGTATTATACCAAATCTGTCCTGTATTATATAGTATCTGTCCTGTATTGTACCATATGTCCTGTATTATACCATATCTGCTCTGTATTATACAATATTTCTCTATTATACCATATCTGTGCTGCATTATACCATATCTGTCCTGTATTGTACCATATATGTCCTGTATTATACCAAATCTGTGCTGTATTATACAATATTTGCCCTCTATTATACCATATCTGTGCTGTAATATACCATATCTGTCCTGAATTATACCATATCTGTGCTGTATTATGCAATATCTGTCCTGTGTTATACAATATCTGTCCTGTATTATACCAAATCTGTCCTGTTTTGTACCATATTTGCCCTGTATTATACAATATATGTTCTGTATTATACCAAATCTGTGCTGTATTATACAGTATCTGTCCTGTATTATACCAAATCTGTGCTGTATTATATAATATATGTTCTGTATTATACCAAATCTGTCCTGTATTATACGGTATATGTCCTGTTATACCAAATCTGTGCTGTATTATACCATATCTGTCCTGTATTGTACCATATATGTCCTGTATTATACAATATATGTTCTGTATTGTACAATCGGATAGCCGTTGTCGTGAATAACAACAAGTTCAGCAATGTTCATACAGTTTATTATCCCCAATGTTACATCATACCCAGGCTGGGGGAGGCTGGGGGAGCCGCCCCGGGCATGTTTGGTATGTTCACAGCAAAACAAATTGAAATATCAAACACCATGTTTTATTATTTAACGCAGCGTCACATTAGGTACAAGTGTTTACTGAGCTCAAGTCAACGATCAGCATGTAGACATATAGAGTATGTACGGCATGTTATGGTATTCATCAGTGCATGGGTGAAGCATTCAGCCGATGGGGTGGTCGGTCAGCTTGGTAACGAAAACGTAACATTGGTCACCTTCTCCACTGTCCACTTGGTGTTGGGGCGTTGGTGTTGGGCCCATTCCAAGGGATCCACGGTGTCCAGTTTCTCCAGCATCGTCTCTAGCGACACTCCGTTAATGATGGTAAACGGTTGGTCAAATACCTGGATGTTCCTGCTCGGGTAAAAGTATCGGACTTGGACTGTCTCCTTATGCTGCAGCACATAACCAAACGCCAGATTCAATCTGAAGGCCGTGGTTTGGTCGTTGAAGATGGCTTCCACGTAGCTACGTAGACGGGCGAGGTCGGTCAGTCGGACATTGTAGATATCTTGAATAGGGCGATGACGGTTGAAACATTGCCGTATCATGGACCAATGGCGCCGATAGATGTCACTCACTGGATGGGCGTCCTGTAACAGATCGCTAGGAACATTTATGGGCTCGTCCAGAAAATGTTCGATGTTGTCAGGCGTATGACTCGAAACCATAACGGTGGGGTCCGGCTGGATATCCAGGCTCTTTTGAACTGTGGGTATAGGCGGGCTCTCCGTCATCGCATCTCCAGTGGCGTTCGTTTCCCCGGGCTCATCTTCACTGGGTCTGACCTTCCGCGGCTCCTCTTCAGTGGAAAGTTGTCGCCCAAACCGTAGAGACGGGGCATGAATCAAACGCTGATGGTGTCTTAACTGACTGCGTCGTTTGAAGAGTTGACCACAATCCTTACAGTGTTCCGTCGCGCCCTCGTGGAATGAGCGTTCGTGGCGCAGTAAATGATCCTTCCGATTAAATGCCCGTGCGCAGGTTATACAAGTATACCGTGCATCGTTGTGGGTGGAGGCCTTGTGGCGGTGCAAGTCGTGCAGACGAGTAAACTGCTTCTGGCAAGTTGTGCAAGTGAACAACTTGGTGGTTGACAGAGTGTCTGATGAAACGGCCAGGCCGCTTCCCTTTTATAGCACGCTAGGTGGTGATCTATTTTTAGCACACTCAGTTCAACTATCCCCAAGTCGAGGGCCGAGCCGTGACATCTTCGGTAACCTCCGTGTCTCTTCGGGCACCTCCGTGACATCTTCGGTCACCTCCGTGTCTCTTCGGTCACCTCCGTAACTACCCGGCTGTTCCCGTGTAAACCCGGATAGATCTCCGTGTCTCTTCGGTGACCTCCGTGACATCTTCGGTCACCTCCGTGTCTGTTCGGTCACCTCCGTACCGTCAACGATCAGCATGTAGACATATAGAGTATGTACGGCATGTTATGGTATTCATCAGTGCATGAGTGACGCATTCAGCCGATGGGGGTGGTCGGTCAGCTTGGTAACGAAAAACGTGGCATTGGTCACCCTCTCATTGTGTGTTGGGGTGTTGTTGTTGGGCCCATTCCAAGGGATCCACGGTGTCCAGTTTCTCCAGCATCGCCTCTAGCGACGCCCGGTTAATGGTGGTAAACGGTTGGTCAAATACCCGGATGTTACTGCTCGGGTAAAAATATCGGGCTTGGTCTGTGTCCTTATGCTGCAGCACATAACCAAACGCCAGATTCAACTTGAAGGCCGTAGTTTGATCGTTGAAGATGGCTTTCACGTAGCTGCGTAGGCGGGTGAGGTTGGTCGTCGGAAATTGTAGATATCTTGAATAGGGCGATGACGGTAGAAACAGTGCCGGATCATGGGCCAATGGCGCCGATAGATGTCACTCACTGGATGGTCTTCGTGTAACAGATCGCTAGGAACATTTATGGGTTCGTCCACGAAGTGTACTTTGCCCTCCACGTCGTACAAAATCTGGCCCAAGGTCTTGTCGTCGGAATTTGACTGTTGAATTAGGGCGACATCATCATCGGCCCTCGTGCGATGGGTGGGAGTTCCCCCTGTTTCGATATTGATGCCTACGGGCTCTTTTCTACCTGCAAACGTGGCTGCGGAACAGGGTGTCGTGTGCGTTGGTGTCGCAGCAACTGACTGGTCAGTTTGAAAAGCCGACCACATTCTTCGCATGGACGCTTGGGTACTTCATGGCGTGCACGTGTGTGGCGCTGTAAATGATCCGGGCGCTGAAACGACAGTGTACATATCGTACAGTTATACCGGGCGGTTCCTTCGTGCTTGGTAGCCTCATGGCGGCGCAAGTCGTGCAGACGAGTGAATGATTTCGAGCACGTAGTACAAGTGAACATCTTGGTGGTTGACAGAGTGTCTGATGAAACGGCCAGGCCGCTTCCCTTTTATAGCAAGTTAGCTGGTATCATGTTCGGACACCTCCGTGTCTCTTCGGTGATCTCCGTGACATCTTCGGTGACCTCCGTGTCTCTTCGGGCACCTCCGTGACATCTTCGGTGACCTCCGTGACATCTTCGGTGACCTCCGTGACATCTTCGGTGACCTCGGTGACATATTCGGGCACCTCCGTGTCTCTTCGGCCACCTCCGTGTCTTTTCGGGAAGTGACCGAAGAGACTCGGATGTGAACGACATTGTGGAAAAAACCCCACAGACAGGTCAGTACATGTGCTATCATGTTCACACTCTGTCACCGAAAAGACACGAACTGAAGATGGCGGACCTCGCCCGGTGGTGGTGGTGGTGGTAGTGGGAGCTCCCGTGTGGCAGAGCTCTTGGATCGGAGCTCTTGGAGCTCAAAGCGTGTGGAGCTCAGAGCTCGGAAGTGACATTTGCATATGACCTCTGTGAGGTCACTTCCGCTTCCGTTCACGTGACCGGAACTGACCTTTGACCCCGGCGCGCGCTAACAATACCGGATAAAATTGCGCGCCGGGGTCAAAGGTCAGTTCCGGTCACGTGAACGGAAGCGGAAATGACCTCACAGAGGTCATATGCAAATGTCACTTCCGAGCTCTGAGCTCCACACGCTTTGAGCTCCAAGAGCTCCGATCCAAGAGCTCTGCCACACGGGAGCTCCCACTACCACCACCACCACCACCGCGCGAGGTCCGCCATCTTCAGTCCGTGTCTTTTCGGTGACGGAGTGTGAACATGATAGCACATGTACTGACCTGTCTGTGGGGTTTTCCCCACAATGTCGTTCACTTCCGAGTCTCTTCGGTCACTTCCCGAAAAGACACGGAGGTGGCCGAAGAGACACGGAGGTGCCCGAAGATGTCACGGAGGTCACCGAAGATGTCACGGAGGTGCCCCCGAAGATGTCACGGAGATCACCGAAGAGACGCGGAGGTGTCCGAACATGATACCAGCTAGCTTGCTATAAAAGGGAAGCGGCCTGGCCGTTTCATCAGACACTCTGTCAACCACCAAGATGTTCACTTGTACTACGTGCTCGAAATCATTCACTCGTCTGCACGACTTGCGCCGCCATGAGGCTACCAAGCACGAAGGAACCGCCCGGTATAGCTGTACGATATGTACACTGTCGTTTCAGCGCCCAGATCATTTACAGCGCCACACACGTGCACGCCATGAAGTACCCAAGCGTCCATGCGAAGAATGTGGTCGGCTTTTCAAACTGACCAGTCAGTTGCTGCGACACCAACGCACACGACACCCTGTTCCGCAGCCACGTTTGCAGGTAGAAGAGCCCGTAGGCATCAATATCGAAACAGGGGAACTCCCACCCATCGCACGAGGGCCGATGATGATGTCGCCCTAATTCAACAGTCAAATTCCGACGACAAGACCTTGGGCCAGATTTTGTACGACGTGGAGGGCAAAGTACACTTCGTGGACGAACCCATAAATGTTCCTAGCGATCTGTTACACGAAGACCATCCAGTGAGTGACATCTATCGGCGCCATTGGCCCATGATCCGGCACTGTTTCTACCGTCATCGTCCTATTCAAGATATCTACAATTTCCGACTGACCGACCTCGCCCGTCTACGCAGCTACGTGGAAGCCATCTTCAACGATCAAACTACGGCCTTCAAGTTGAATCTGGCGTTTGGTTATGTGCTGCAGCATAAGGACACAGACCAAGCCCGATATTTTTACCCGAGCAGTAACATCCGGGTATTTGACCAACCGTTTACCATCATTAACCGGGCGTCGCTAGAGGCGATGCTGGAGAAACTGGACACCGTGGATCCCTTGGAATGGGCCCAACAACAACACCCCAACACACAATGGGTCGTAGAGAGGGTGACCAATGCCACGTTTTTCGTTACCAAGCTGACCGACCACCCCCATCGGCTGCATGCGTCACTCATGCACTGATGAATACCATAACATGCCGTACATACTCTATATGTCTACATGCTGATCGTTGACGGTGCGGAGGTGACCGAAGAGACACGGAGGTGACCGAAGATGTCACGGAGGTCACCGAAGAGACACGGAGATCCATCCGGGTTTACACGGGAACAGCCGGGTAGTTACGGAGGTGACCGAAGAGACACGGAGGTGACCGAAGATGTCACGGAGGTGCCTGAAGTGACACGGAGGTTACCGAAGATGTCACGGCTCGGCCCTCGACTTGGGGATAGTTGAACTGAGTGTGCTAAAAATAGATCACCAGCTAGCGTGCTATAAAAGGGAAGCGGCCTGGCCGTTTCATCAGACACTCTGTCAACCATCAAGGTGTTCACTTGCACAACTTGCCAGAAGCAGTTTACTCGTCTGCACGACTTGCACCGCCACAAGGCCTCCACCCACAACGATGCACGGTATACTTGTATAACCTGCGCACGGGCATTTAATCGGAAGGATCAATTACTGCGCCACGAACGCTCATTCCACGAGGGCGCGACGGAACACTGTAAGGATTGTGGTCAACTCTTCAAACGACGCAGTCAGTTAAGACGCCATCAGCGTTTGATTCATGCCCCGTCTCTACGGTTTGGGCGACAACTTTCCACTGAAGAGGAGCCGCGGAGGGTCAGACCCAGTGAAGATGAGCCCGGGGAGACGAACGCCACTGATGATGCGATGACGGAGAGCCCGCCTATACCCACAGTTCAAAAGAGCCTGGATATCCAGCCGGACCCCACCGTTACGGTTATACGCCTGACAACATCGAACATTTTCTGGACGAGCCCATAAATGTTCCTAGCGATCTGTTACAGGACGCCCATCCAGTGAGTGACATCTATCGGCGCCATTGGTCCATGATACGGCAATGTTTCAACCGTCATCGCTCTATTCAAGATATCTACAATTTCCGACTGACCGACCTCGCCCGTCTACGTAGCTACGACCAAACTACGGCCTTCAGATTGAATTTGGCGTTTGGTTATGTGCTGCAGCATAAGGAGACAGTCCAAGTCCGATACTTTTACCCGAGCAGGAACATCCAGGTATTTGACCAACCGTTTACCATCATTAACCGAGTGTCGCTAGAGACGATGCTGGAGAAACTGGACACCGTGGATCCCTTGGAATGGGCCCAACACCAACGCCCCAACACCAAGTGGACAGTGGAGAAGGTGACCAATGTTACGTTTTTCGTTACCAAGCTGACCGACCACCCCATCGGCTGAATGCTTGACCCATGCACTGATGAATACCATAACGTGTCGTACATACCCTATATGTCTACATGCTGATCGTTGACTTGAGCTCAGTAAACACTTGTACCTAATGTGACGGTGCGTTAAATAATAAAACATGGTGTTTCATATTTCAATTTGTTTTGCTGTGAACATACCAAACATGCCCATTGCGGCTCCCCCAGCCTGGGTATGATGTAACATTGGAGATAATAAACTGTATGAACATTGCTGAACTTGT
Source organism: Hanleya hanleyi (assembly GCA_036873755.1). Lineage (NCBI taxonomy): Eukaryota > Metazoa > Mollusca > Polyplacophora > Lepidopleurida > Hanleyidae > Hanleya > Hanleya hanleyi. The sequence goes on along the minus strand of JAVTVY010039541.1, from coordinate 8,509 downwards.
TGTTATTCACGACAACGGCTATCCGATTGTACAATACAGAACATATATTGTATAATACAGGACATATATGGTACAATACAGGACAGATATGGTATAATACAGCACAGATTTGGTATAATACAGGACATATACCGTATAATACAGGACAGATTTGATATAATACAGAACATATATTGTATAATACAGCACAGATTTGGTATAATACAGGACAGATACTGTATAATACAGCACAGATTTGGTATAATACAGAACATATATTGTATAATACAGGACAAATATGGTACAAAACAGGACAGATTTGGTATAATACAGGACAGATATTGTATAACATAGGACAGATATTGCATAATACAGCACAGATATGGTATAATTCAGGACAGATATGGTATAATACAGCACAGATATGGTATAATAGAGGGCAAATATTGTATAATACAGTACAGATTTGGTATAATACAGGACATATATGGTACAATACAGGACAGATATGGTATAATGCAGCACAGATATGGTATAATAGAGAAATATTGTATAATACAGAGCAGATATGGTATAATACAGGACATATATGGTACAATACAGGACAGATACTGTATAATACAGGACAGATTTGGTATAATACAGAACATATATTGCAGAAAACTGGACAGATATTGTATAATACAGGACAGATATTGTATAATACAGCACATATATGGTATAACACAGGACAGATATTGTATAATACAGCACAGATTTGGTATAATACAGGACAGATTTGGTATAATACAAGACAGATACTGTATAATACAGGGCAGATTTGGTATAATACAGGACATATATGGTATAATAGAGAACAAATATGGTACAATACAGGACAGATTTGGTATAATACAGGACATACATTGTATAACATAGGACAGGTATGGTATAATACAGGACATATATGGTATAATGCAGGACAGATGTGGTATAACACAACAAAGATGTGGTATAATGTGTGACAGATATGGATGGTCCATCTCTACACCAAATACCTTCCTTCACTGCCCCAAAATGGCCACTTTCGCTACTACTCCTACTGATGACGTCATCGATGACGTCAGTTCGGCAACAATGTTGCGGCATCGATATACAGAGCTTGAACCCCAAAAAGGGGATTGTAAATTAACCTGGGAAGGATGGGCAGTTCCATTTGGACCAATCAGCGGTCGAGAAAAAGAGCCAATGAGCGATCGATAAAAAAACCAATGGACGGGTACTAGAATTTCGCTCACGGCTGCGCCTACATCCGGGTACTAGAATGCTTTCGCCTACGTCCGCGCCTACATCCGGGTACTTCTATGTAGGTGTATAACAGTGGGAATATTTAGGGCATTGCTGCATTCATTGGTGTTATCGATGCCGCAACATTGTTGCCGAACCTTGCCGAAAGGGAGACCTTGGACCTTTTGACCTGGATGTGACCTTTGACCTTTTGACCCGACATTCATCCGTGCACTGCCGGTGATGCCGCGCACTTCCGGAGAACCCGCGCGCGCGCTGCGGCCGGGACGGGGCGGGGCGGGCCGGGGAAAACCCGGATGTTGAACATCCGGAACCTACGTCTAAGGGGAACATTGGAACTCTTCTGTGTTCGAAGGTAGTTTTAGTGAAACCCGGAACTGACGTCTGTGCGCAGAACCCACACCACCACCACCCAACCCCAACCAGGGACCCCTAGTGGTGGGTCACACAGACACACCCCCACGCATCCCCCAACATGCCTGCTTTCTATACTACGACCAGACTGCGCATGCGCATGCGCGGACGAACCCTGAGTCCAGTCGGATGCTGCTTCACAAGAGCTTCAACATAAGACCTCATACGACTCCAGCGGACCCATAGTGACCCCTGTCGGCGCCAAAATGTCTATTTCCATACACGTTCTCTACTGCGCATGCGCAGAATGACGTCAGTTCCACGTCACACCCAGCCCGTCGGATACTCCCTCACGACTGCTTTACATTGATACCTCACTCGACCCCATCAGACCATTAGGGGCCTACCTAAACCTCAACACGTCTATTTCTATACTACGGCCAGACTGCGCATGCGCAGACTATTGACAACGAACGACACACTAGCCCAGGGGGATGCTCCCTCATGACAGCTTCACACTGATACCTCATACGACACCATAGGATCATTAGGGGCTCACCTAAACCCTAAAACGTCTATGTCCACACCCTTTTCCCAGAATTTCCTGTCTGCGCATGCGCAGAATGTGGACAACGGCCGAGACACTAGTCCAATCGGATGCCCCCTCACCTAGGCTTCACATTGATACCTCACTCAACTCCATCGGCTCATTAGGGGCTCACCTACATCCCAAAAACGTCTATTTTCATACCCTTTCTCTATTGCGCATGCGCAGAATGACGATATTTCGACGCCACATCCACCCAGTGGGATGCCCCCTCACATAGGCTTCACATTGATACCTCATACGACTCCATCGACCCACTAGTGGCTCCCCTAGATCCCAAAATGTCTATTTTCATACCCTTTCTCTATTGCGCATGCGCAGAATGACCATATTTCAACCCCACACCCACCCAGTGGGATGCCCCCTCACATAGGCTTCACATTGATACCTCACTCGACTCCATCGGTCCATTAGGGGCTCCCCTAGATCCCAAAACGGCTATTTCCATACCCTTGGTCTACCGCGCATGCGCAGAATAACCATATTCCAACCCCATACCCAGCCCATCGGATGCCCCCTCACATAGGCTTCACATTGATACCTCATACGACCCCATCGGTCCATTAGGGGCTCCCCTAGACCCCAAAACGGCTATTTCCATACACTTGGTCTACCGCGCATGCGCAGAATGACCATATTCCAACCCCACACCCAGCCCGTGGGATGCCACCTCACATAGGCTTCACATTGATACCTCACTCGACTCCATCGGTCCATTAGGGGCTCCCCTAGATCCCAAAACGGCTATTTCCATACCCTTGGTCTACCGCGCATGCGCAGAATAACCATATTCCAACCCCATACCCAGCCCATCGGATGCCTCCTCACATAGGCTTCACATTGATACCTCATACGACCCCATCGGTCCATTAGGGGCTCCCCTAGACCCCAAAACGGCTATTTCCATACACTTGGTCTACCGCGCATGCGCAGAATGACCATATTCCAACCCCACACCCAGCCCGTGGGATGCCACCTCACATAGGCTTCACATTGATACCTCATACAACCCAATCGGACCACTAGTGGCTCCCCTAGACCCCAAAACGTCTATTTCCATACCCTTGGTCTACCGCGCATGCGCAGAATGACGATATTTCAACCCCACACCCACCCCATCAGATGCCCCTTCACGAATGCTTCACATTGATACCTCATACAACCCAATCGGTACACTAGGGACCCCTCTCGCCCCTGAAGATTGCCGGAGAATTTGATCACCCACGACATTGTGGGAAAAACCCATACATTAACATTGGAAGTCACTTGGTTGACATGGGACTACGTTCTGTCCGCGGAGGAATACAAAGGTTACAGGTTGCCGGAACTACTTTTGACCTCCACGTGACCTTGAGCTGGTGGCGCCCCCTGGCGCCCCAGAGGTGAAAGGCGATGGGGCGTCCCCTATACCTTTAACCTGGAAAAAAGGGGACCAAGAGTTACCTCCCTGGAAAACGATACCGGATCTGCGGGATCCCTACTACTCATCAGCCTATCAGCAAAAGGAACATCCTGTGTATACTGACCAATCAAATCACTTGAAAACCACGAATATGGAGAAAACTTCACATTTACCTGACGTCTGGAATATTACGTGAATTCTCAATAGGTTAAGTAAATTAATAAATATAATGGATGAATATTAAAAAAAAATTGGATAAAAACTTCTTGCTGATGCACAGATACTAGTGTTCTAAGGGTTAACGCTTGGCAATTCAGCTTTCTCGCAAAAGAGAAAGCAGAAAGATGGGATGAGTGAGTGAATATGATTTAACGTCGCTTTTAACCATATTTCAGTCATATCACGACGTTGGGTCCTATTTCTTTCACACCCGGGAACCACATGGGTGGGGTCCTATTCCTTTTTACACCCGGGAACCCCACGGGTGCCTCAGTTAGTCGCCTCTTACAACAAGCTGTATGAGGAGCTGAGGCCTATTCTTACCATGACCTGCAGTGTGCACAACGACATCCCAGGTCAATCCCCGGAAGCCCCACGGGGCGCAAAAAGATGGAAAGCTCGACACCGCTCCCGTATTACAGCTTTCCATCTCGCGGAATTGAAAGTATGGAAAGTTGGAAAGGTCTACATCAATCCCGTATTCCTGCTTTCCATCTTGCAAAATTGAAACTAGAAAGATGGAAAGCTCGACACCGCTCCCGTAATTCAGCTTCCCATCTGGCAAAATTGAAACCAGAAATATGGAAAGCTCGACACCGCACCGGTATTACAGTTTTTCATCTCGCAAGATTGTAAGTATGGAATGATGGAAAGTTCCACATCGCTCCCGTATTACTGCTCTTCACCTGGCAAAATTGAGAACAGATAGTACTTCGTATTTTGAAATATATTCGTCATATAGGACTACGAGACTCATACTTTAGCCCCATTTCTCCCAAAATTTCCAGGATAAGAATTCCCCTCCAACTTTTCCTTGTACTGCACCAGGCTCCGTATTCGTAAAATGGAATACTGAATATTTGGAGAAACGGGACGAAGTATGACTGGTATTCTTATAATTTATATGACATCAATTTAATTTGAAATACAAAAGATGGAAGGTGGTAGAGCTTTCTAGCTATCTACATAAAAAAGTTGGAAAGCCGGAAATAAGAGACCGATGTTGAGCTTTCCATCTTTCTACTTTCAATTTCTAGAATATGGAAGCGATGTTGAGCTATCAATCTTTCTAATTTCAAGTTTATCAGATGGAATGCTCAATTGTCAAGCGTTCCACGGACCTGATTTCTGTGTTGGATTAGAACCGTCACCCTCGGAGTATTTCGCCAGTTCGCCAGCACTAAATGCAAGCGCTGTAAACCACTCAGCCTCCACATGTTAACCAATCATTAGGGTGAGTGAGTGAGTAGGATTTAACGTCGTTTTCAACATTAGCCAATCATTAACATGATAGCGGCATTAATATTATCTGAATGACATACACTCTATCTCGCTCTAGTTTCTGTGATGTAGGCCTGCCAGCGTCCCTACGGCCTTACTCTCTAACGTCCCTTCGTTCTTTACTCTATACCGTCCCTACGTTTCTTATTCTCTAACGTCTCTTTGTTCCTTACATTCTAACGTCCCTACGCCCTTCACTCTATAACGTCTCTTCGTCCTTTACTCTATAACGTCCCTAGGTTCCTCGCTATATAACCTCTCTTCGTCCTTTACACTCTAACGTCCCTACGTCCTTCACTCTATAACGTCCCTACGTTCCTTACTCGCCTCTACGCCCCTCACTCTCTGACGTCCCTTCGTGCTTTACTCCATAACGTCCATACGTTCCTTACTCTCTAACGTCCCTATGTTCCTTACTCTCTGAAGCCCCAACGCTCCTTACTCTCTAACGTCTCTACGTCATTTAGTCTATAATGTCCACACGGCCTTCACTCTATAACGTCCCTTACTCTCTAACGTCTCTACGTCCTTTAATCTATTATGTCCCTACGTCCTTCACTCAATAACGTCCCTACGCCCCTTACCCTCTAACGTCCCTCTCTAACCTTTCGTCCTCTACTCTATAACTTTCCTACGTTTCTTACTCTCTAACGTCCTACGTCCTTTATTGCATAACGTCCCTATGCTCCTTACCCTCTAACGTCCCTACGTTTCTTACTCTCTAACGCCTCTACGCCCCTTACTCTCTAACGTCCCTTCGTCCTTTACTCTATAACGTCCATACGTTCCTTACTCTCTAACGTCACTATACCCCTTACTCTCTAACGTCCCTTCGTCCTTTATTCTATAACGACCCCACGTCCCTTACTCTCTAACATCCCTACATCCCTTACTGTCTTTGTTATCTTACTATCTCTGATTCTGACCGGCGTCTTCGCACTTCTTGACCATCAGATCTATTGTATGCCCAATTACGGCGAACCAATGAAAAGCGGTCTGATAAATAAACTTTCACGGCATCAGCAATCAAAACACAGGAAGGAAGCAATCAGAGATTGCTCAATTGTATGCCCCCCACCCCCCTTCCGCTTTAATCCGACACTGCCCCGTCACTGTTGTGTTCTGTATTGGTCGGTGGAGGCCTAATTTGGATAATTAAAAAAAATTCTGTTTCAATCACTTTGGTAATACAATGTTTTGTGCAAGATGGTCACCGGGCTTTCGCCAAATCCGAAAGTGTGACCTGGTTAGAAGATCTACATTCCTTGGGACTATATTGTGGTGAAATTATGAAGTGATCAGTGAACTTTGAATATTTTACTCAATTCACTCTGTTTGGGGCAATTTCATACTTCAGGACCTATGTGGTCTGTTTTGCAATGTAGAATAACATATAAAATGCCATTTTCCCGGTCCAAATCGGTTATGGACGGAGATCCAGCCTGGACAAATAAATATATCCCATTCACTTAGGTTTCATAAACAAAGGGTCATAACTGTTGAAAATATAACCGAAAGCAGAGAAACTTCACGCTGTACAACTATGGGGCATTGATCACATATCATGCAAATTTCATACTTGTCCATACAATATTAACCGAGATCCAGCCCGGACAAGCCCCAATTCACAAAGATTTGAAAAAAGGACCATAACTCTTGAAAACGTATGCGAAACGTGGATAAACTTCACGCTGCACAAGTACAGGGCACTGACCACATATCCTGCAAATTTCATAATTTTCCATACAATATTAACTGACATCCAGCCTGGACAAGTCCCAATTCACAAAGATTTGAAGAAAAAAGAGCCATAACTCTTGAAAATATATGCGAAACGCGAAGAAACTTCACGCTGCACAACTACAGGGCACTGACGACATATCATGCAAATTTCATTATTGTCCATACAATATTAACCGAGATCCAGCCCGGACAAGTCCCAATTCATGGAGATTTCAGGAACAAAGGGCCATAACTCTTGAAAATATGAGCGAAACAGGGAGAAACTTTATGCTGCACAACTGTGGGGTACTGACCACATATCATGCAAATTTCATACTTGTCCATGCAATATTAACCGGACAAGTCCAATTCACAGAGATTTCAGAAAAAGGGGCATAACTCTTGAAAATTATACCGGAACTCGAAAAAAACCTCTACGCTGCACAACTATGAGGCACTGGTCACATTCCATACAAGTTTCAGTTTGCAAAACCCACACCTAGCACGAATGAACAATTAATTTTATTTCAAAGCTTTCTATCTAAACACGTCACGCACTGCTGCAATGGCGGCGACCAATGTAGGCCGTGGCGAGCAAATAGTCAATACTCTATTATTTCGCATTCTTTCAAAAAAAGTTTTATATAATATGATTTGGAATGCAATTGCTGATAAATATAGTCAAACTTAAAAGTAAGATAAGTACTCCTTTAAAGTTTCCCCGACTCGCATTCAAATTGCAGTGCAGTATGATGTAGTCAGTTAAAAACCAATCCGAATTTGTATCTCAGGAGGCCTAAGTAGTAGGGTCTACCCTTTTCGAGTATGGTTTTCCAGGGAGGTAACTCTTGGTTCCCCTTTTTCCAGGTTAAAGGTATAGGGGACGCCCCATCGCCTTTTACCTCTGGGGCGCCAGGGGGCGCCACCAGCTCAGGGTCACGTGGAGGTCAAAAGTAGTTCCGGCAACCTGTAACCTTTGTATTCCTCCGCGGACAGAACGTAGTCCCATGTCAACCAAGTGACTTCCAATGTTAATGTATACGGGGAATGCCTAAAAAGAGTATGGGAAAAGACGTTTTGTGACAGGGGTGGGTCCCTAGTGGACCGAGTGGGTCGAGTGAGGTGTCAAAGTGAAGCGCTCCTCTAGGGCCATTCAGTCATGGGTGGGTGCATGTAAAATTAGGATTTTTTTCCGAAACTATAAAAAGCGGAACACGGACTTTACCCCTAAACTAGGGGAAAACCCCTATCAACTCTAGCCAAAAGGGCTAATATCGGTCCCCGGGCTTATCGGGGCCTGCCTATCAAGTCAATGGGGTGGGTGCATGTAAAATTAGGATTTGTCCCCGAAACTATAAAAAGCGGAATACGGACTTTACCCCTAAACTAGGGGAAAACCCCTATCAACTCTAGCCAAAAGGGCTAATATCGTGCCCCGGGCTTATCGGGGCCTGTCTATCAAGTCAATGGGGTGGGTGCATGTAAAATTAGGATTTGTCCCCGAAAATATAAAAAGCGGAACACGGACTTTACCCCTAAAATAGGGGAAAACTATCAACTCTAGCCAAAAGGGCTAATATCGGTCCCCGGGCTTATCGGGGCCTGCCTATCGTCAATGGGGTGGGTGCATGTAAAATTAGGAAATTAGGATTTTTTCC
>JAVTVY010039540.1:0-17840 GCA_036873755.1 Hanleya hanleyi | reverse complement strand
CGCGACTTGCATTCAAAAACACGCCATTCTGACTCTACCCCACACAAGCTTCACTTTGACACCCTCCACGACCCATTCGGGCCCATAGCGGTCCATCTCTACCCCAAACACCTTCATGTACTGCCCCAAAATGGCCACTTTACTTAATACAACCATGGGGTTAGAGGCGTCCCTAATGGTCCAATCGGGTCGAGTGAGGTATCAAATTGAAGGTAACGTGAAGGCGCATCTGATAGACTGGGTGTGGGCTTGAATTAGGGTAATTCTACGCATGCGCGAAGGCCGAAGGCTATGAAACTAGCCTTTTTGGAGCTAGAAGAGCCCCTGGTGGCCCAATGGAGCCGAGTGAGGTATCAATGTGAAGGTGAGATGAAGGGCCATATGATGGACTGGTGTGGGTTGAACTATCAGCATTCTGCGCATGCGCAAGAATGGAAATAGACGTTTTGGAGCTATTTGACTATTAAAAAAGGAAAAAAAGAATGAACACATTTTTTAATTTTCTACTATTTTTTATTAACACACAATGAACGTATTCACAATTGAATTTAATACACATTAACAGTGAGTATTGAATTTTTCAAATACACATTAACAGTGAAAAAACTATGAATTTTTTTGTAATACAATTATACACTCTCCAGATCAGTTTTCCTTGTTCTCAATAGTTCTTCAACAAGACTTGTTTGAAGTCATCATCATCTTTCCGGCCTTGGTGCACATAGATGTACGTCACATAAAAGGTAAAAACATGAATGTCTCCTACGGGCCACCGTATGATAAAGAGATATGGACTATCAGTATTGAAAGTGATGCAATTTGCAGTTGTTACGGTTCGATAAATAATCTGAGATGAACTGAATGATTGTGGTAGTAGGCGTGGCATAGTAGTAAATTTATAAATGACCCGTCACTGCGCGTGAAGAATGGCTACATTTTGCATCGGTGACAGCTGTCACTCAGACCAGGTCAAGCAGATGGTTGACCGCAGATGTGTTTTCAGTAGAGTTGATGGATGCTAGGTGAATGATGTGTAAATTTTGACAAAACATAAGGTAGAACTGGAAAGACTATCACTTGAACTTCGGCTGAGTTGTAGGTGAGCTTGTAATTTACAGTGATTTCAATATATCACGTAAACCGCGCTACGTGCCCAAGGATTGATGCGTTTACATTCACCTACAGACATCTACGCATAAAAATGAAAATTTCCCGGTGTAGTGTTCGCATGGTCAGGAATGGGACTAAACTGGTTATAATGAAGGTAAGACAATTTTCCCTACTATATACTAATTTGTGCTTTCAATGAAAAATGTATCTTAAAATATTGCGAATGTGCGTAACAACAACAACAACAACAACATGGTAGGCTAGAATGTTCGATTTCGTGTACCACAACCGAAAAAATGTCTATCTGGAAAACTACAGCGCCCACAAAGTTGCTACGTCAGCACTAAATTCTATAGTTCTGGTAGGTTGTAACTCGAGCTTCATATTTCATAAGCTGCTTGAGAAAATACGTGAAATTTGCATTGATAAATTGTGCAAAACCGACAGTGCACTTCCACGCAATCGCGCGAATGAAATCACCCGCTCAAAATGAATTACATTGTAGCAGTCTAAAAATAGAGGTGTTTGTTGACATAAAAACAGCTGATGCATGTAGAGGATGTTTGAGTTTCACCAGAAAATTATGCCAATATATAAATGCCTCCCTATGTACTAAAATTGCCCGCTAAAAGTTTCCATGATATAGGGAAATAACTGTGATGTGTTTTTCCACAGTGACACGTTCTCCTAAAGACCGTCTAAGCTGCAAAAAAAAATTCCGATGGGGAGGGGGAGGGGGGGGGGAGGAGGGGGAGGGGGACATTTCCTAGCATGGATATTATTAAAAATTAATGTATATTACATACGTGTACGACGTTGATTGGTGTTACTCTGTGATACTGGTCAATGATACTGGTCAGGCAGATGATTACACACAGGCAGTGATCAGGGAGGTCCGTTAGGCAGGCGGGCAGGAAAATCGGTGAGGCAGGCAGACAGGTCAGGTAAGTCAGATTGAAATACACCCCTTTCCCTAAAAATGGACTCCTTTTATAGCCAATTGACCTCATTTGCATATTTTCAGTAACCACAGGCCGCCATTTTGAAACACACCACCCCTAACACACACATATCATACGGTGGCCCGTATAGTCCGTGAGCTACTAGGGCTCACCTTGCACCCCCCCTACTACAGACCGAAACTATGTTTTTTATGTGCTTTAGGACATGTCAAATAAGAAACAATTTGTTAACAGTCGATAAACTGGGACTCACTACCCTTTTAATCACTTTGAAATTAATCCTGTGTTAATAAGTACAATTTTTGTGACAATAGGGGGTAGGGTTACAAGAATAGTCTTATCTTCCATAATTATTATCCAATCTTTATAATGTTCGCCACATATTATTCAACATTGATTGCTGCATCGAATATTTACAAGATAATATCATTATTTGTTGGGTATGACGTCACACAGGGACCATACATGCAAAAGTAGGAGTAGTAGCGAAAGCGGGCGTTTTGCGGTGCGTGAGGGTGTGCTTGAGCGATTGAGGGACCATTCTTGGTTCGAATGCGTCGTGTGAGGTGTCAAAGTGAAGCCCTCGGTATGTAGACCACGACTTGAGGGATCTCCACATGATCTGTGACGTCATTGGTGACGTCATCACTCGGAGTAGTAGCCAAAGTAGGCATTTTGAGGGTGTGAAGGAAGGTTTTTTGGGTAGAGATGGACCATCCAACATCCATTCCAACAAAAACCATGCCATTCGTCGTCTACATGCAGCGAGTTACAAGATGACACCCCACACGGTCCATTTAGACCACGGATGGTCCATCTCTACCCCAAAAACCTTCCTTCGAACCCTCAAAATGCCTACTTTGGCTACTACTCCTACTGATGACGTCACCAATGACATCACACATCATGTGGAGATCCCTCAAGCCGTGGTCTACATACCGAGGGCTTCACTTTGACACCTCACACGACGCATTCGAACCAAGAATGGTCCCTCAATCGCTCAAGCACACCCTCACACACCCCAAAACGCCCGCTTTCACTACTACTCCTAGTTTTGTATGTATGGTCCCTGTGTGACGTCATACCCAACAAATAGTGATATTATCTTGTAAATATTCGATGCAGCAATCAATGCTGAATAATATGTGGCCAACATTATAAAGATTGAATAATAATTATGGAAGATAAGACTATTCATGTAACCCTACCCCCTATTGTCACAAAAATTGTACTTATTAACACAGGAGTAATTTCAAAGTGATTAAAAGGGTAGTGAGTCCCAGTTTATCGACTGTTAACAAATTGTTTCTTATTTGACATGTCCTAAGGCACATAAAAAACATTGTTTCGGTCTGTAGTAGGGGGGGGTGCAAGGTGAGCCCCAGTAGCTCACGGACTAGTAGGAGACATTCATGTTTTTACCTTTTATGTGACGTACATCTATGTGCACCAAGGCCGGAAAGATGATGATGACTTCAAACAAGTCTTGTTGAAGAACTATTGAGAACAAGGAAAACTGATCTGGAGAGTGTATAATTGTATTACAAAAAAAATTCATAGTTTTTTCACTGTTAATGTGTATTTGAAAAATTCAATACTCACTGTTAATGTGTATTAAATTCAATTGTAAATACGTTCATTGTGTGTTAATAAAAAATAGTAGAAAATTAAAAAATGTGTTCATTCTTTTTTTCCTTTTTTAATAGTCAAATAGCTCCAAAACGTCTATTTCCATTCTTGCGCATGCGCAGAATGCTGATAGTTCAACCCACACCAGTCCATCATATGGCCCTTCATCTCACCTTCACATTGATACCTCACTCGGCTCCATTGGGCCACTAGGGGCTCTTCTAGCTCCAAAAAGGCTAGTTTCATAGCCTTCGGCCACCGCGCATGCGCAGAATGCCGATAGTTCAACCCCGCGCCCAGCCCATCAGATGACCCTTCATGAATGCTTCACTTTGATACCTCACTCGACCCCATCGGTCAACTAGGGGCTCCCATAGCTCCAAAAAGGCTATTTTCATACCCTTCGGCCGCCGCGCATGCGCAGAAGGCCGATATGTCAACCCCACACCCAACCCATTAGATGCCCCTTCACCTAAGCTTCACTTTGATACCTCACTCGACCCCATCGGACCATTTTATCTAGGGACTACTTTTCTCCGCGGAAGCTTTTTCCCGAGACCGAATCACCGCCAAAACCACGGCCAAACCGCATCACCGCGCATGAATACATTTTTTTTTTTTTTTTTTTTGCCGGAACTTTTTTTTTCGTGGAGGTAAGGTCAGTCAGTGCACTGGGTGTGAAGTTGTCCGCCATCTTGAATCACACCACCCCACCCATACAAAAACAAGCCGCCATCTTGAATCCGACCACCCCTAACCTACAAAAACAAGCCGCCATCTTGAATCCGACCACCCCCACCATACAAAAACAAGCCGCCATCTTGAAACACACTTTCAGTGCAAGTGCACTCATAGGCCACGCCCCCAACCCCCTCGCTCCGCCCAAATAACCCCCTCGCTCCGCCCCAAATGACGTCAAAAAAGGTTCTCGCGCATGCGCAATTGAGGGCTTTATGTAACAGATCCATGCTACCTACTACTCACATGCCAGATGAAACGTTTTGAAACTTTAAATCCATTATTGGCGATCCAGACATCAGTACTTTGAGTACTTTCATTCTGATATACCATCTCGGTTTACCTAGATTGGTTAAATGGAGAAAAATTGGAGAATTGGAGGTAGAAACAATTGGACCTATTATGATCTAATTCTCATAAAGCCCACCCCCTTCTCCCCTCAACAGCAGATCATGGTTAAATTGAAAAAGCGGGCATGCGGGGCTACCAGAAAATGATTTAGTCTTTTTTCTTCAAAATTATTGCTTTTTCACATATAAAGAGCACAAACAAATTTATTTCACATGGCATCAATATTTACTAATTTAGTATGCAGTTTTGCGAAGAAAATAGCATGAATACGAAATCGACCGAAAATGCATTCTGCGGAAGATGACATCATTTTTTACATTTTTATGTAGATATTGAACCAAAGCTATATAATGGTAAGATTCTGCCACCTCATTTCAGAGATAAGAAAATTACTATTCAGGGGATGGCGAGTGATTCAGCGTCCCCGCTTCCGTGTGCAGTGCACACGCAGGAGCTCGTTACCTTTGTTAATTGGTTAATTATGTTGATTGGGGGGTCGACTCCCTTTTCTTCACAACTTCATCCCCCCTCCCACCCAATCAACATAATTAACCAGTTAACACGTTTTTTTTATATATATTTATCAAACGTATATATATTTAAGAAAGATCATTTTATTATTATTAAATCGTACATATGAAATAGAGACTCATCCAGTCTAACTTGTAGGTGCTCAAGCAACAAATGCCACATCATGAATAGCATTCTGGGCGTTCATCGGGGCGCGGGGGCGAGCAGGGCATGTACAGCCGTCTCCCTGCCCGAGGCCTCGCTAGCACGTAAGGTTCGTTCAACCGATGTCCGTGGTAGATTCTCCTTGTCCGATTTCTTTGCCGTCACATTCTGATTCTTCTTAGGTTTGATAGTTGGAATAGCTGTTCTCTTTGGTTTTGGTTTGTACCCGAATTCAACTGCTACGCTGTAGAGGTCGTCGAATGATGTCTTTCTGTCAAAATGTGCCGAGCAAATTATAAGAGTACTGGCTCGGGCCCTCTTTCCACACCCTCGTGTTGCGTACAAATTTCGTCCAATTTGCAGCGATTTTCTCGTCTTTAGGCCACACATGAATACTAACACCGTCATCTGTAGTAAATATTTAACAAATGATGCCCCGATACTTCGAAAATCTCCAGAAAGCAGCAGCTACTTATGACTGTATACGGCTTTAACATAGAGAATACAAGACGGCTGTCCCTCCGTGACGTCACCGCTGGAATTGACAGGAGAGCGATTTTCACCTTTCAAACGACAATATCTCGTCAACCAGACGGCACAAAATTATAAAAAAAATATCATTATTTTCAGAATCGAAAGGACTATTTTTTGATATTTTTGACCTCAGATCGTTTGGGTTGACCTTTAAGAGGATCTCATATAACTTGATCATGGGATGACAATTCCCACTCGAGAGAAGAAAAATATATCCCAATCGAGCCGCCGGGAAGAGGTTGGGATGCACATTCTCTTAAGTTCTTCAAGTTAATATGAGATTTTTCCCCCATGTATTTAAAATCATTAAATTAATCGGTATTGTAGTAAAAATATCAACCACACTTTGAGAGAAACTTTGGTGGAGCGCATCATGCCTGCACCAGGTGTCGAGCGTCGTGATTGGGCAGCCTAAATCAGATGCGCTTATCCCACATATAATATGTGTGTGGAACGATTGATTCCGGTATTTTATCCTGCCTAGGTTTTGCACAGAATTATATGGGAAAATAGAAAAAGAACGTGCAATTCAGAAATGTCACGGTATTATCTTGACAACCTCAGGTATTCACCGGTAACAGTCGATATGAATAGTCGCTTTTCATCCGCCTGGGAGATGATCTTATCAGTTTAATCGAAATATTCGTTCAAGAGACGATTTTCTATGTTTGCCAATGATAAAATTATGCCAACGAGCAAACAGGGGATTTTTTTTTTTTTTTTTTGCTTCGCATGATATGATCTGATAGCAATGTGAGTATGAGTGGCATTAGAAGATAAGAGTTCGTTGACGAGTGTTGTTCTCGTAAATTGATGTTGGTACTTTGAAAGTGTCTCCAAGATGCGAACACGGTAATATCTGTGTTAATCAGAACGGCTGTTGGGAGATACCTTCGGACGTCGCCCCGTGAAATCTCTATAACCAGCCCCTGAGAACATAGAAATGTTTCAGTTTTTAATCACCGAAAAATATGCGAATGAAGCGTTTGATTTTCCATGCTAGACCTATATACCACATTGGGTCATCGCCAAATTAGAACAAGAAATTCTTATAACCAAAATCGGTCAAAAGCGATGATGACTTCATTCCCCGGAAGAACCGTTCTTTACATCCTGTGCATGTCAACCACTATTGCTCGTGTTAAAGGTAAGCATTAAACAAAAATATATAAAAGTGTTAAATATGGTTTTTCTAAGTTCTCAACGAAAAATTGTAGGAAGATAATTTTTTTTGTCATTTAGAAAGCGATCGTATAACGTTATTTTAGTATAGCAACATATTCTGGTGCTGAAAATTGGTCAAGTGCGGGATTCGAACAAGCGACCCCGAGAGTAAGGCACATAATCGCCAGCACTGTATGTCGGCGGTCTAAACCACTCGGCCAACGGGCCTCCCACAACAATAGCATTATAACGAAAATACTGTTATACCATCACTTCCTAAATGACAAAAATATATCTTCCCATGTATTCAACTATGGGAGCTGTGTCATAACGGTCATCAGAGGGGTATTGTATGTTCGCTTTCAAGAGCACCGGTCTGCTACCTCCTATTATTGTGGGAGGCCCATTGGCCGAGTGGTTCAGATCGCCGACATGCCGACTCGCTCTTGATGTCACAGGTTCGAATCCCGCGCGGGACTCGTCCAATTTTCAGCACTAAAGTCCGTTCTATGCTAGAGCGTAATCCCAAAATAGCGAAAATAGTGGAATATGTTCTATGCTGTGTTCCTTGTATATAATAGTGGGATATGTTCTATGCTGTGTTCCTTGTATACAGTAGAAGGATATGTTCTATGCTGTGTTCCTTGTATGCAGTAGTGGGATATGTTCTATGCTGTGTTCCTTGTTACGTAATAGTGGGATACGTTATATGCTGTGTTCCTTGTATATAATAGTGGGATATGTTATATGCTGTGTTCCTTGTATATAATAGCGGGATATGTTCTATGCTGTGTTCCTTGTATACAGTAGAAGGATATGTTCTATGCTGTGTTCCTTGTATACAGTAGTGGGATATGTTCTATGCTGTGTTCCTTGTTACGTAATAGTGGGATACGTTATATGCTGTGTTCCTTGTATATAATAGTGGGATATGTTCTATGCTATGTCCCTTGTATATAATAGTGGGATATTTTCCATGCTGTGTTCCTTGTATATAAATAGTGGGATATATTGTATACTGTGTTCCTTGTATATAATAGTGGGATATGTTCTATGCTGTGTTCCTTGTATATAATAGTGGGATATGTTATATGCAGTGTTCCTTGCATATAATAGTGGGATACGTTATATGCTGTGTTCCTTGTATATAATATTGGGATATGTTCTATGCTGTGTTCCTTGTATATAGTAGTGGGATATGTTCTATGCTGTGTTCCATGTATATAATAGTGAGATATGTTCTATGCTGTGTTCCTTGTATATAATAGTGGGATATGTTGTATGCTGTGTTCCTTGTATATAATAGTGGGATATTTTCTATGCTGTGTTTCTTGTATATAGTAGTGCGATATGTTCTATTCTGTGTTCCTTGTATATAGTAGTGGGATATGTTGTATGCTGTGTTCCTTGTATATAGTAGTGGGATATGTTCTATGCTGTGTTCCTTGTATATAATAGTGGGATATGTTCTATGCTGTGTTCCTTATATATAATAGTGGGATATGTTCTATGCTGTGTTCCTTGTATTTAATTGTGGGATATGTTCTATGGTGTGTTCCTTGTATATAGCAGTGGGATATGTTCTATGCTGTGTTCCTTGTATATAGTAGAGGGATATGTTCTATGCTGTGTTCCTTGTATATAGTAGTGGGATATGTTCTTTGCTGTGTTCCTTGTATATAGTAGTGCGATCTGTTCTATGCTGTGTTCCTTGTATATAATAGTGGAATATGTTGTATGCTGTGTTCCATGTATATAGTAGTGTGATATGTTCTATGCTGTGTTCCTTGTATATAATAGTGAGATATGTTCTATGCTGTGTTCCTTATATATAATAGTGGGATATGTTCTATGCTGTGTTCCTTGTATTTAATTGTGGGATATGTTCTATGGTGTGTTCCTTGTATATAGCAGTGGGATATGTTCTATGCTGTGTTCCTTGTATATAGTAGAGGGATATGTTCTATGCTGTGTTCCTTGTATATAGTAGTGGGATATGTTCTTTGCTGTGTTCCTTGTATATAGTAGTGGGATCTGTTCTATGCTGTGTTCCTTGTATATAATAGTGGAATATGTTGTATGCTGTGTTCCATGTATATAGTAGTGTGATATGTTCTATGCTGTGTTCCTTGTATATAATAGTGAGATATGTTCTATGCTGTGTTCCTTGTATATAATAGTGGGATATGTTCTATGCTGTGTTCCTTATATATAATAGTGGGATATGTTCTATGCTGTGTTCCTTGTATTTAGTAGTGGGATATGTTCTATGTTGTGTTCCTTGTATGTAGTGGGATATGTTCTATGTTGTGTTCCTTGTATATAGTAGTGGGATATGTTCTATGCTGTGTTCCTTGTATATAGTAGTGGGATATGTTCTATGCTGTGTTCCTTGTATATAGTGGTGGGATATGTTCTATGCTGTGTTCCTTGTATATAATAGTGGGATATGTTCTATGCTGTGCTCCTTGTACATGTTTGTAACTCTCATTACCCGAGACACATTGACAAGACTTATTTCACCTCAATATGATTTTCTCGCATGCAGTACCGGTACATGCAGTTTTCACAAGGAAATTATGTTTCCCATTTGCGTTCAAAATAATAGGTTAACTGCTCTGAACACACGAGATAAAATTCAAAGAGGTTCGGTGGAGATTTCGCTGAACCGTCCTGGCACATCTCCACCAAAGAAAGAAATATTAATTAAAATCCAAAAACTAAAGCAACGAGTTTAAGTGAGAGTCTAAACCTTGGAAAAATAAATTCTCAGTTTTCGAGTCATAATCTAATTACTTGGCGATTTTTATGATATACCATCTCGGTTTACCTAGATTGGTTAAATGGAGAAAAATTGGAGAATTGGAGGTAGAAACAATTGGACCTATTATGATCTAATTCTCATAAAGCTCACCCCCTTCTCCCCTCAACAGCAGATCATGGTTAAATTGAAAAAGCGGGCATGCGGGGCTACCAGAAAATGATTTAGTCTTTTTTCTTCAAAATTATTGCTTTTTCACATATAAAGAGCGCAAAAATTTTTATTTCACATGGCATCAATATTTACTAATTTAGTATGCAGTTTTGCGAAGAAGATAGCATGAAGACGAAATCGACCGAAAATGCATTCTGCGGAAGATGACATCATTTTTTACATTTTTATGTAGATATTGAACCAAATCTATATAATGGTACGATTCTGCCACCTCATTTCAGAGATAAATAAATTACTATTCAAGGGATGGCGAGTGATTCAGCGTCGCCGCTTCCGAGTGCAGTGCACACGCAGGAGCTCGTTACCTTTGTTAATTGGTTAATTATGTTGATTGGGGGTCGACCCCCTTTTCTTCACAACTTCATCCCCCCTCCCACCCAATCAACATAATTAACCAGTTGACACGGTAACGAGCCCATGTGGGTGCACACACCGTCCACTAGCCAAATTACTGCTTTAATTTCTCCAACTAAATCGTTCTAAACCGCCGAATAAATGGATTTCAATGCAAGGATTAAATCAAAGGGTAATTTTGGTGAAATGAAGTTTAATTCATCCGCGGTCTTGATCCTTCAAGTTCGAGGTTTAGAACGATCAAGTCCTAGACTTTAGTCATCCAAGGGAAATCGAGATTCTAGTTCAACGTTTTCCCTTATCCAATCAAACGTCTCTTTTACAAAATGTACCGAAACTTCGCCGGTTTGCTACAAAATGACACAACACCCTGTGATAGGACCGACAGAGAGATACCAATGTTAAGAATCCATTCATGTTCGCCTCATCACGAGTCAGTCGAGATATCAAGAAACCCAGGAAACGATGAGCGATCAGAGATTGCTAAGTGGGGCACTTCTCGGTGTGACAGAAAGCGAGAACTCCATCAGCTTCTGTATATATATTAATGTCTCCGGTCCTCCAATTTTCCCCGGTTTGAAAACCAGAACACGCAGGTATTTCCCA
The DNA here is from genome assembly GCA_036873755.1 of Hanleya hanleyi. NCBI lineage: Eukaryota > Metazoa > Mollusca > Polyplacophora > Lepidopleurida > Hanleyidae > Hanleya > Hanleya hanleyi. The sequence goes on along the minus strand of JAVTVY010039540.1, from coordinate 6,722 downwards.
CTCGGCATGAACTCGAAGTACAATGTTGTATATACTGACTCGGCCATTACCAATAGGAATCCATATTGGCATCCATGTTGAAACTCCCTACAGGGACAGCATATTAAGCGGAAACTCCGAACAGCGCATGTCAGCTGTAGGACATCCGTTGCCATGGAGATCGACTTGAGATGAAAATCCAGGACAAACACAGATTCGGAAAACAGACGTTTGATTGGATAAAGAAAAACATCGGACTAGAAACTCGATTTTCGTTGGAGAACTAAAGCCTTGACCGTTTAACCGCGGACTTGTAGGATCAAGACCGCGAATTAAATAAACCGCTGTATTTCTACAAAAGAACCCCGGGATTCGCCCCTTGGTGCGTCGCGTGCGGTGTGCAGGCTAAACTCACCAACCATTGCTCCATTTCGTAGGCGATTTTTTTCGTGTCGCCCGCGCCGCTTCACCGCGTCCGGTGCGAAACTGGCCCGAAGAGGCGGAGAAATTCCGAACATTTGCATCCTTCGACTTTCCCGTGGCATAACATTCTTTCACTCAGTTTCACTTGCTGGCTTGTACGGATATAGCCTTTTTACATTCAATTTGTTAACTATATTGGGTCAACACATTTTCCTCCTGGGTCCACGTTTCTATATGTGGGTGTAATTGATAAACCGTTTCATATAAATATCAAACTCTTTCACCATTAACTGTTTCCGTCAAATGACGGCGCTATAAGCAGCGCAGATAATTCTCTCTATACTAATACTAAACTATCCTCCGTATATGACATCTACACTTGAGCTGTCAAAATGGCGTCGTGTCTTCCACTTACGTGAGAGTCACGAAGGCAGGAATTTCAGAATGAGAATGATTTTCGGCCACCAATATTCTTCAACCCAAATCGGTTAAATCTATGAGATCATGATTATTCCATTATTTCAAGGTATAAGTCAGATGTGTTATCCAAAATCTAACCTAGGTCATTACCCTCCAAATCTGTTTCAGCTTTCCTACAAACCCCCATTAAAGTAGAAAAATGGTCAAATTAGGTCCAATTTCCGGACAAATAAATATAGTGAGTTCAATCATACACATTGTCCAAATTTCCCTGTTCCGGCGCCAACTTGAAATGCCGAATAAAGACTGGTACAATTGTATAACTGGGGTTGTACAAAATTTACTCTCTGACCCCGATCACTGTGTAGTCGAACTCAGCAGTCGATTCCTATAAGCCCGTTTGAAGGACTGGTAATATCAAAGAAGATGGTATTATAGATATAAGCTATAAGTGAAGAAGAATTATGATATAGCAACAAACGGGTGGTTATTATATAATGAAATTAGACAGAGACCATGCCCTCGGAACTGTGGGAACATGTATGACGTCACCTCCGGTCTGCGTGAATCGGGTGTGTGTATTCCTCCACGGTGATGCGGTCTGGTGGTGAGGCGGCCTGCCTCCGCGGACAGAAAGTAGTCCAGCCCTCAGATTGAAGGCGGTGAGCAATCATATGACTGCCAGAATTTTATGATATTGGCCATGAAACGTTTAGTCGAAATGGACATGAACGATATTGTCAGACGGAATATTCGACCAAACAATTATGGACTGGTATGTCTTCAGCATAAGATTGTCGGTCACATTCTATACATTCAATTGCATCGTTTCTCTAGCAAACTATCAGAATTATAATTGCCGTTATCTTCCACAACCACTATAGCATTTCAATGATATGAATTCTGTTCTATTTTTCTTATTTATCAAGTGGAAGCAAGCACAGAAGTGATCATGAGAACATTTCTCAACGCCACAGTTGTTGTGTGCCCCGAGGCGACTTGTGATGGTCTCTGCTTGCAGAAAAGGGACATGAGCGACGCTTGTTTCTGTGACGAAATCTGCGAACTGTATGGAGACTGTTGTTTCGATTATTGGCCTTTATGCAAAAACGAGACTCTCGCGTTGAAAAGCGAGAATAGGTGGATCCGAGACAAATTGAAGTGCAGGTCGATAGCTGGTAAACGATGTGATGTGGCGATCAAAATGGTCGTAGAATGTCCGAACAAATATGCGAACCAGGTAACAGTCCGGAAATGTGAGGATACGGCTGTACCATATCGATTTCCGGTTATGGGGAAACGAGGTTACATATATGGAAATCAGTACTGCGCCGAATGTCACGGGGAGAGTTTCGACGACCTACTTCCTTTTGAGATCAGCTTAAAGTGCCCGAATGAAAGTGAAATTATGCAGTTGTTCCAGAATCTAACTGAAGACGAGGATAAAACCTGGATACTTCTCGAGGGCAAATGCGTGCATAATGTGACAATACCCCCGGAGATGGACATTACCCATGTCCGGTTTTGTAGCATCAACACATTTCTCGACGACGTTTGTGAATTCGATGAACGACGACACAGTGAATCTCAATTTGAGGCGATTTGGGAAGCTTGTCATAGCTACCAGGGAATTGTGAGCACTAAATATGATCCATTTTATCAGACATATCGCTCCACTAACATACTTCATAAGAACAGCCACTGCGCTCTATGTGACGGTGTAGACCCCTTGAGGTACAATGTGACGTGTCCGCAGATATTATCTAGACGGAAACGACAACAATGTTTCATCGGACCCAGCGATGTCATAGGCCCCAGTTTTACTGTTCTTCTGGACTTTGGACGAGATTTTACGATGCATTTTCCGGAAGTTGTCATCTCCTGCCCTGAAGGTCACACATACGTCACAGATAGCGGTTCATGTGAACCTATTATCTGCGCGGAGGGATACGAGCTCCACCAAGGTACCTGTTTTCGTGAGCATAAGTATGTCAACGACGGTAGCAGCCTGTCTTTAAGAGTGACATTTTATTCCCCTACTGATTCAGACTCAGAGGTAACCGAAAAGTTACATCAAGGTCTGTTCGAAGAATTTAACCTCACTGGAAACTTCACTTATAGTATTCGTTCTGAAGTGACATCAGACGCTAATATCACAAAAGTATTTTATCGGGGGTCTCTTCAAATCCCGATACCAGAACTATCCTTGATTATTCTAAAATTGTCCTTGGCATTTTCCAATATTCCCGAAGTATCTAACGTGGCTTACGAAGCGAACATTTCAACTGAAGAGGGAAAGATTCAGTGCCAGGAGGAAAGTGTGCGAAGAAAATTTTCATTTTCATTCGGCGATGTTAGTTGGAATATTAGTAGCCCGTTTGACGCATTACCCCCACAGGCCTCATCGGTCGAAATTGAAATTGAAACTTTCACAAGTGAAGGCGATGTTCAAATTTCAAACAGTAGAAGAGGTGTTTCTTTGACAGGGAAATGGAATGCTCACGTTTGCTCAGACTCGAGGTCAGATTGCCCTTACGTTCTGGTTAGCGAGACCAGGATCAAAGAAAAGAACGAATCCCGTCTTGTGTTGAAAGGCGGGAAAATATTCCACCAAGGCGATTTCTTCACTTCGGGAAACCAGACATTTGCTTGTACGGAATATCAGAAGAATTACACAGAATCTTCTACAGACATCTTCACACTATTGCCTGGCTATGACCGTGTTCACTACTATATGACTGTTGTCGGACTGAGTACCTCGATAGCCGGGCTCTTATTGACCTTCGTCGTCTATTGTCTACTGAAACCTCTGCGGACCATCCCGGGCAAAATCCTTATGAACCTGGTGTTGTCTTTGCTTTTGGCTCAGTTCTTCTTCCTCTTCGGCTCGGACAAGAGACAATGGCCGACTTTCTGTGTGGTTAATGCGGCCCTAGAGCACTATCTGTGGCTGGTGTCTTTCGTGTGGATGAACGTCATATCTCTCGACCTGGCCAAGACGTTCATGTCACCAAATATCGTATCCTCAGAGGACAGAGGGAGTTCCCTGCTGTTTGGATACGGGCTCTATAGCTGGGGATTACCCTTCCTTCTCGTCGGGGCTTGTCTCTGCCTGGACCTATTTAACGTCATAACCGATGAGCAGATGAAATACGCATCCAAACTTGCATGTTTTCTCTCCGGGTATCACGGCATGTTGTACGCGTTCGTACTCCCGCTCACGATAATCATGGCGATCAATGTCGTCTGCTTCATCGGTGTTCTCTTCATTTTGTCCAAAGCATCTTCCCTTGAGAAGAAAATTCAAAAGAATCGGATGAAAAGGAATCAGATGTTCCTATTTGCCAAACTGCTGCCTATAACCGGTCTCGCTTGGATCTTCGGAGTGGTGGCGAGTCTGGGTAAAATTCCAGTCTTGTGGCATCCGTTTATTGTTTTGAATTCTCTTCAGGGTCTTTTCGTGTTTTTTGCTTTCGTGTTCAACGCTCGCGTGAGGGGCCTGCTCAAGGCAAAGCTGCTGAGAAGGTCTCCGTGGAACAACGACGGAACCGCTACTATAACCACAAGATACTGAAATAACGGACAGAAACGGTTCAGAGGCACGAACCATAAATATTGTGATAAAATTCTTCATTGGTATATTTACTCTACGAAACGTAAGGAACTGTTGAATGTAATAACAGTGATATGGAAGGACTTGGCGAGTGGGCGACGTTCATTGTGTGCCATGCAGCACAAACTTCGAATGATCTCAATCGGAGACTATAAATCCTGTACAGAGTACGTCTGCTTGGAAAGTGATTAATTAAGTGCACAATTAGAAGAATAGGCTAAATAGGACCCACTACTGGCACCACAACCCAAGAAACAACACTGTTCGATGGTTGGACAAGAATGTCCGGGTCCCTTTTCATATCATTTTCTATTGTAAACAAGGACGGACATTTGTCCCCAATGTGGAGAAAAATGTCCTAGACGGGTTAGACGATAGGGGCCGGACACTCTTAGCCTCCACACTGGTTGTCCATTTGTCATATCTATTTCGCTCGTGTTATTTGTCATTATAAATTTCCAAGCCTTTTGTCTAGAGGTTTTTTAGCCCGTTAACGCTTGGATCGTAAATATTCACGAACATCAGATCTTATATTACACGATGTACATATGACACGCCCGCTAACCCTGGGTTAAACGGAACTGGACACACGCTACGAAGTGTACCTCCAGAGATCCTGGGTCCGTGTAACCTTGCACAATTCAATTTTCGTTTTTTGTTTTTGTGTTCTCAAAATCAAAAATTGAAAATTGACCGTCAATTTTCAATTTTCGTTTTTTGTTTTTGTGTTCTCAAAATCAAAAATTGAAATTTGACCGTCAATTTTCAATTTTCGTTTTTTGTTTTTGGTTTCTCAAAATCAAAAATTGAAAATTGACCCGTCAATTTTCAATTTTCGTTTTTCGTTTCACTTGTCCCAAAAATGAAAATCAAATAATGAAAATTGCCTCGACTTGTCCGTTTTTCGTTTTTTGATTTTAACTTGACTCGTCAATGTTAACTGCGCACGCGCAAGACTTATGATGTCACTTTCGGTTCGCGGAGTAGTATGGAAAGCGCAAATCGGATTGTTTAGGCAGGTGTGGAGCATAATATGGAAAAACAGTAGGGGGCAAGATGTGGGAGTTTCACTACACTATAGATCCCTGAAGCCAGGCATTCGAGCTAGAATATAATGGGCCAACTGCGCATAAGCGAGTAGGCAATCGTGCAGCAGGTGTGAAGCATTATATGGAGAACAACGGGGTTGATACACATGGGAGTTTCATTAAAGTAGGGTAGTACAATAAATACGTGGGTACCCTAATCACATCTTCATTTTATCTAGCCAATTTCTACGTTCCCACTTCGAACTTCCCTTGATATATCTGGACCCCTTCAATGTTCAAATAACTTATAAATAGACACGAGATGTCACTGACCTCGAAAACATTTGAAATTCGAAATGGGTCGCACAAGAGCGTTATTGATTGGCTGACCTAATTAGTGGGCACCTTATTAGGAAGAAAGACGCCGCTAATAGAGGATGATGTCACTCAACGTGACTTCATTCGCAATCGATGTACGCTCTGATTGGTTCTTCTGTCGTTAGTAGGTGAAATTTACACCTCGGATTTTGAACACTGAAGGGGGCAGATGAATCAAGGCAGGTTCGAAGTGGGAACGTAGAAATTGGCTCGATAAAATGAAGATGCCTAATCATAACCCCCAAGGAAACTTCCCACGTCGATGCGTTGAAGCGTTTGACACCCACACTTGCGTTGAAGCGTTTTTGACGCTGAACGTTGGCGAGCATCTGAACGCTCCAACGATCCAGGTCCCAAAAATAGAGAATGAAGATTGGACCTGAAGCGTTGAAGCATTCAGACGTCTGACATCAAACGTGGCGATTGTGTGCTTGTTTGAAATGGTGGTTTACGGGCCACATACTTACTCTTATTGGTATTAAATCTTTGTTGGTATCTTTATAAATACTATATTTCAAATCAATAGCAAATAGCGGTTGTCTGCATGAATGCTGTTCGCTTTTGTAGCGCTCTAAACATCTATTTTTAGAAATGAGAAAATCTAAGACTGCGTTCTGATTGGCTCAGGCCTCAAGACCAATAACCATTGAGAACAGCGGGATGCCACATATCCAGACCTGTCTGGTGCATCTTCACAAGTCCAGGTAAATCGTGAATCCCCGCACATAGACTGCAGTACTCTCTGTTAATTCAAGATATTAACAGACAGTGCTAGTGTACTGTTTCAGAGATTGGTCATTCGACTCCGCCATTTCAAACTAAGACGAGCATTTTCATTGGATCACTGTTTATAGGAGCCTCCCCAATCTTCATACACAACC
>JAVTVY010039539.1:0-18200 GCA_036873755.1 Hanleya hanleyi | reverse complement strand
AACTGCAGCCAAGCTGTTGATCTTGATACTAAACAGAGTAGTAGACAAAATACTGCGGGACACCCTGGTCTTGATCAAAATGGTCAGACATAGTTGTACCCAAACGAATTTGGAATTGTCTATCATTCAAAAAGTTGGAAATAAAAACGGGTAAACGACCTTTTAATCCCATCTTCTGAAGATCTTTAAGAATCCCGTATTTCCATGTAGTATCGTAGTTTTTTTCTAAATCAAAAAAGATAGAAATCACATGTTCGTTTTTGGCGAAAGCATTTTTAACATACGAATCTAATCTGACTAAATGATCAATGGTACTTCTATTTTTACGGAATTCCAAACTTTTGTTATAGGAGTATGAGTATTTATCTTAGAAACATAATTTCTCCAAGAATCACGTTTATTCTGTTTCATGGTTCTACGAGCTTTAGCTCTTGTAACTCTGAGATCTTTCAAATTTTCAGGATTAGGATGTCGGCGGAAATATCGTTCAGCTTTCTTCTTACATTTTCTTGCTTCTTTACAGTCATCATTGAATCAAGGTTTCTTAATATGTGCAACTCTTGAAGATGTGGGAATGGTTTGGTTGGCAATTTCTATCAACATATCTGAGAATAGCTGTATAGGATCTGAAACATCAGCGAAGGAGACTGGTTGCAGTTTTTGTGAACAAAGCTTTTCAAACTCGGGCCAGTTTGCTTTCTTGAAATTAAACCTTGTGAAATGAGGGTCATCAGCTGAATGAGCAGCTTTTAGGACAGTGGGAAAGTGATCACTTCCACAAAGGTCATCATGAACAGACCAAGAAAATTCTTCAAGAATAGGAAGGCCGCAAAGTGAGATATCCAATGCTGAATAGGTTCCATGAGCCGAGGACACATGTGTATAAGAACCATCATTAAAAATACACAAAGAATTATTTGATATAAAATTTTCGAGAATTTTACCTTTACAATTGTCTTCGTTATCCCAGAGGATGTTAGAACCGTTAAAATCACCCATCAATAAACAAGGTTTCGGGAGATGATCGTAAAGATCTTGAGTTCATTGAGCCGGAGACTACCAGAAGAAGGTATGTACTCCGTGCATAATGTGAAAACAGAATTCAAGGTAATACGAACTGCTACAGCTTGTAAATCTGTCACTAAATCAACAGGACTGTGTAAAAACCCATTTTAACCAATATTGAGGAACCACCAGTAGCTTTTCCATTTTCGTCTAAAGCGTAGGAATGATAAGGTGTGTATTGGCGAAATTTAAATTGATCTTTACCTGCTTTCTTCAGAAAGGTCTCGTTGAGACAAAAAGCTGATGGTTCATAATCTTGAGTTAATAATTGGAGTTCATTCAAATTTGGCCAAACTCCTCTGCAATTCCACTGAACGATAGTTGGTGGCTGAGCCATCTTTAGTCCGTATATAGGAATAAAACATAAAGCTGTCCAAGCCAAGATATATAAGGTTAGCTTAGCCATTATGTACGGTTTATTTTGAGTAATTCTTTTTGACCTTTCTTATCTTTTTTCCTTTGTTCTCTCTTGTCTTTTTTATTTTCCTTCCTACAAACTTCTTTCTGTCTATGTTTATGTATACTATGATTGTCTCTTTGAATTTGGTGCTAATACTGTTATGTGGAAAATGGAATAGGTCTTTGGATTATGGACGCGGATATTCTCTAATGGACGACGGCTGGATTATGAATGACGGACTAGACGCTTGTAATCTCTTGTTCCAACAAGTCCTTCGACCTTTGGTTCAAGGAAGTCTCGCCCTTTAGCGGACGATCACTACACTCCTGATACTCCTCATCAGAAAGAAGATTGAGTGTATCGCTGGTATGAGTTGGAGTAGCATCGACCACCTTAGGCCCCCCGCCGGACTCGATATCCATGGAATTCTCTTCATTCTTCTTCTTCTGATTCGAGGTAGCTTTATTATTACAAGACTGCTGACTACTTTCGTTTTCTCTGAACTCCTTCATTACTTCCTCGTTTGGTGTGAAGTTTACATCTACACCGGAGTGAATATGATTAATGGAGGAGTCCACAGACTGCACAGGTGCATTCTGACTTGTTACTCTTCAATTCAACTTCCGGAATTAATACTATGTTATCTCTTTTAGTCTGATCAGAAATCTGATCACCTGACTTGACTTCTACATCATCGCAAACTTCACTCTCACTGACATCTCCATCTTCCGAATTACAACCTTCATCCATCGCGTCATCGAGACACTCGTAGCGGTTTGGAGTGTTCTCATTGCTTCCGGCGGAGTCTATCTTCTGATGACGTTCAGTGGCCTTCCCATTACGGCCTACAGTCTTCCATGCATCATTATAGTGCTGTTGTTTCTGCCGGGTAGCCTCGGCGGAAAGTTCTTTTCTAACTTCTGCAGCCGGAACAAAGCGAGAATCCAACAAATCATCTCTTCTATCATTAGCTGCGTTATCTTCAGGAACAGGTTTGGCCTTTGGACAAGTGTTTTTTAAGGGTTCTTTCTGATGACAAATCAGGCATTAATTTTCCAAAGGACACTTCGAGTTCATGTGATTTTCCGATCCACAAGTATAACATGTTTTTACTTGACCGTTATACCATACAGGAAGTCTCATACCTCCAATCAAAATAGAAGGAAGATCACGTTTGAATTTCGTCATCCAAATTCTTCGAACTCCCGTTTCAAACTGTCAAATGAGTAGAACTCCTTTTGTAAAGAGAGAACATCCCCATAAAACTCAAAAGTACTCTTGATCTCAGAATCTGGGAAATCGCATGGTCCTTTCATTTTTACCAGCAATTTCCCTGGATCTATTTCCTCAAAATAGCCACGTTGATCTCCAACGCGAATACCTTCCAGCACTAGGCGAGCTTTGGTATTCTCATTTGCTACTGTGAGGTTCCACAAGGTATTTGATACCTGTACTAGACCTTTAAGAATTTTCGGTCCTGATCCAACAGTGTCTTTTAATGCGTGATATATATCAGCCGGATCTGCTCTCTCTAGACCGTGAAGTTTTAGGCTCAGTGACCTATTAAACTTGCTAAATGCCATAGTGAAAAAAAAAAATTCAAAGTCCACAAGGGAATCTTAATACAAACTACAAATAGTGACACACACAAACCTCAGTAGTGTGCCTCCCCTCAGAGTAAACATCGCCTACCCCCCTGAGGGAGCCCCACTCTGAAGGTAAATGTGAAAACTATACAACAATACACTCTCTCTGAACCTTGTCCAGGCCGCACAATAGCCCAGTTCTAAACCGGGCCCGTTGCTAGGTGATCCCGAGGAACAAAAGAACAGAGAACAAAAGACTCGCTCAAACGTGTACTCTGAGGGCTAGCCTTCAGTATACACTAATATGTACATGTATTTAGCCTAGTTGATATACGCAGATATGTGTAAATCGACCTAAGCCAAAGTGAACGAAAAACGAACCAACTATTAATTTTATCAAGCCAACAAGGAAATATATATACAGCAACAAAAATACGAAATATTTACAGACCGCGAACAAACAGAGGAGAGGGAGACAGAAAAAAACCCCACCGACCTTCTCGGTCACAAAAACCGAGACGGTAGTAATGGTAGGTCTCTGCCTTCCCAAACCAGGCCAAACTGACTAAGTCAGAAAACTGCCCTGAACAGCAAAAACCGAGAGATAATTCTAAACTTTCACCACAGGTATTTGTTAAAAGTATTCACAAAATATATTACACACAAATCAGAGCTAATATCAGCTGAAATACGCAGAAATAGACAAATTTCTCGGAGCGAAGTGAAAACACGTCCGACTCCCAATCTCTCTACATCCGGGCCCACACTTTATAAGCTTGCACTGTACAGCACACAGACTGGACCTTGCTATAAATGCGAGCATGAAGACTTCGCTTTTCATGACAACTGTTGAAACTTTTCTCGAACAATTGTGGAAGTATTACCATTATTCACCTCAAAATTGGACAGGATTAAAAGAAGCTGGGGTGGCAAAATCTGTCAAGGTTCAAAAACCTGTCAAGCAATGTGGTACAAGATGGGTGGCTCACACAGAGCGTGCTTTGAAAGTGGTGCAGCACAACTGGCCTGCACTAGTTGAACACTTATTACAAGTAAAACTTTCAGATAAATGAGACAGAGGTCAGAAAGCTGCCGGACTATATGCTACGCTGACATCAATGAAGTTTATCTTGTTCATGCACATCCTTCTTTCTGGACTTCTGCCAAATTTAGCAGTGTTGAGTTGCACTTTACAAGATAACGATTCCACAGTGAATGCTGTGTCAGATAAGGTTAACATCTGTCAATCTAGAATGGTAGGTGTTGACATTACAAAGAAAAGCATCAAGTTTGTTGCTAAAGAAGTAGATGAAAACTTGTCTTACACGGGCCACACACTCACTCTATCTGGCCAGACAAGATCCAGAGGTAGCAAATCAGCATAACAAGAAGATGTTATGAATGAGGTTGCCCTTGAAACGAGAAATTCGATCCAAAATACTAAAGAAACTGTAGTGTCCAGATTTTCAGAGTTTCTGAAAGAGTCCTGGGGGCATTTCAGATTTTCTTGGCCAGAATCACTAAGTGTTTATGTCCACAATGAGCTGGAACGGTTACTAGATCACTTTGGTGATTTGTTAGAAATGAAAGGTTTCAGTGTGGACCTTGACCATTGTCAGACAAACTTCCTTGAAATTCTACTACATTGTAAAAGAATATGTGCAGTAGAAAATACATGTCAACAGCCTCTCTCTGGGCTCATGTTCTAAAGGGCAAACATGAAGAGATGGGAGATGTTCCTTTCCCTGGTTCAGCTGTCCTTGCCTTAGTTGTAATCAGGTTGACCATGCCTCTGCTGAGCCAGAGAGAGGCTTCTCTCATATGAGAAATGTCAAAACAGATTGGCGGGAAAAACTTACAAACAGTAGCTTGATGACAATTAAATTGTCTAAATGTAGCTTAACAGAGTCTTCCAAAGTTCTTGTCAAAGCAGTTGAATTGTGGTATGGCAATTCAAAGAAATGTAGGAGGCTGGTAGGTGCTACCAGCCTCCTACATTTCTTTGAATTGCCATACATGCACAGAAAAAAAAACAGAAAACAATTTCTGTGCCTTCTTCAGATATTCTCAGATAGAGTGGTAGCGAATCTGACTAAGATATAGCGAATCATGTAATTCTATCACCAGACCGCCTACTGGTAGTCTCACAAGTTTAAATCAAGTGCTGTCATTTGGAAAGTACTGAGTGTCTGGAAAGTTTGCTCAGAAGTTTGTTAGTGAACTATTGATATTTTAAGGTCAATTGAAGTAAAACAAACTCAAATTTCGGTGTTCAACTTTCATTTATTGATAGTTATAATTACATAAAAGTATAATAACTTCACTTTATCTTTCACCAACTTTTGCCCTGACAAAGACAAAAATGTCCTGCAACTCCTGGGGATTTTGAATATTTCCACCCCTGCTACAGGAGGTGTGTACAGAGCTGAATGCTAACAGAACATAGGTATACGGTAGTGTATGTTCCATGGATAAACAAAGCCCCGTTCTGATACATGTGCTTCCTGATCTAAAGTCCACCCTGGTTCTTCGACCTAGAAAAAAACCCATGAAATTCATACAGCAGCTCAAGAAATCCTAGCTGCTGAACAGCTGTCCATTTAACACTATAAATAAGATGAAATCTATCAATACAATTTCAAATATGGAAGTCGTGCAAAAATGGTTAACAGATATGAGAATGGAGAAACATGCGCCCAGGTTTGATGAAGATGGTTGGGATAGGGTGGACAGGATGACTCCAGAAGACATTCGTATCTGCATAGAGAAACGTGGTCCGAGGTTCATGGCGCTGTACAAAAATTGCTGTGCAGAAATTCTGAGAAAACGACTCCAACATCTGCACGCATATCAGATAGCCATAATAGTAGGTGTTTTTCAACACATATTTCTTTTACCAATATATATCGATTAATCCTTTGCACCTTTTCCAGTTATATTTTCAGAGTTGAAAACAGACTGATCTTAAATTGGTCAAAGATGTACATACAGTATAAATCTGCCATTAAATGAATTGCAACTTTAGTACTTGGAAAAATAAGAATAACATTTAAACTAGTGTATATTTGAGAATTAAAGACCGAGGATGCGGTATCGGGTCTAAACTGCTGGACTCGGGCCAACTGGTGTTTATCTGGAATATTTTAAACGGATTTCCGAGGTCTTTATTTCGATTCAGACATGCAAATCGAATATTTATTAAGAAATTCTATTAAATTAACTAACATAAGTTGGTGTATGCCTTCCACATTGATAAAAAAAATTTGAAAGAGGCGTCACATCCCAGCTGGTCAACGCGAATATTTTTGCAAACTGCAGGAAAGCATACATTACGCGCGCGCTCACTATAGTTATCCCCACCAGCTGATAACGTGACAGCACTGCAGGTATTCGCCGGTGTTTACCGGGAATTCAACACCAGTTTCGGTGCAATGCTATAACATTGAGACGGACTGGAGGTATGTTCGAAATATTCTTTTAACCATGTTTACCAATCCTAACCATCCTGTCCCTTCTTTCCTTTGCACAGATCCGACACTTCGCTCTTATGGGTCCATGACCGGCTACATGAAACTGAAAATGTGGTACAATAATCCAAAGAAGCCGAAATATCAGTTTTCTAATGAACAACTGCCAGGCATGTATAACGCTAGATTTGTTCGTCTGCAAACACAGTTTGATCGATATTTCATTGCGGAGATCAATGAAAGATGGGAGATAAGTGCCAGAAGACTCTCAGCTACCATTCAACATCCCCCAACCCAGTCTCATTCCGCAGGTTCCTGACATATCCGTCAGATGCGAAGCTAAATGACATAGCTCGGTGTAAAGATGCCATTTCGTTGTTTGAGAAAATGAGTGGAGAAGTAGGGCACGAGATTCAAACAGCGTCTGGTCAGTACCAGGCTCTGTTTGATGAAAATGGCAAAGAAAACGTTGAGCTGCTGAGCAAGCAGACCATTTCCATTCAAAATTGGAAGACCTGCGACAGCCTGGAGTGTATCTCAAAAATACCCAACATGAGCGCGAGACGACATCAACTCAACTGAACAGAATATTCAACGGAATGCACCAGAAATCAAGGGAAAGGGCAGTGCAATATCAAAAGGAAAAACATAACAATCATCATACTGCACACCAGAGAAGAGAAAGCCAGCGCATTGTTGAAAAAGTGTTGCAGGATGCCATGAGTAGTGAAGCAATGCTGACTTGCCTACCAGAAGGTCTAGCTGGAACTTGTTACGAGAAAATATGCAGCTCATATGTAGATATAGGCAAAATGATGAACGTACCGAAAGTGAAACTGGATATAGTGATGGGTTATTTAACGGAAAATGACTGTGGTCCTGGATCTACCATTTGATTTGGGCTACTATCATTATGAGTAGAGAAGTGGGCCCCGTGTTGATAAGATATACCTGTGGATACATGAAACTGCTGTTTTTGTATGATTTCATCACTTCATATTTTAGTAAGTTTGATCACGGGAAAATATCAGAGAATTTACAATATAGATTAATCAGATCAACTGATATACATGTATTCATTGGTCTGATTGTATCAATACTGGTTGATTTTTTTCTCAGGAAAGAATCACGTCTTCAACATTAGAGTATTAAAACTGTTCAGATTTTCATATTTCCTCAAAACTAGTGTTTGCCTTGTTTGGATATTTTTCAACTGGATACCTTTACATGTGGGCTACAATGGGCAATATTTATCATCCGAGTCCCGTAATGGTGTCAGCCTATTTCGATTGAAAAAAAATCCAAGTTATTGATGACTCCCCCCTTTTAGACACAGTCTAGTTACACATGACACCCCTTCGTAGAGCTTGAAGTTATTGGTGACCCCCATCAGAATAAATTTTAAATGGTCCCTAACGAAGATGTAAAAGGGTACTCAAGGGTATGATGTGTTAAGCTCATCCAACACCAAACCAAAAGTGATAAAAGCAGCACCACTCAACCTATCTGGCCTGGGCGATTTGGGGTGTACCGCAGCCTGGGGATGAGGGGGGCGGAAAGTGCCCCCCCCCCCACCCTATAGGTTTTCGCTATTGCTGAGGTTATAGGGCTGAAACTTACTACACTATATCATTGGGTCAAACGCTACAAGAAAATGTAAAAAATCCAGGATGGCCGCCATGATGACGTCACTGTGACGTCATTTTCAAAAAGAGCATTTTTGGACCATTTTTTGTCAAAATTTTAGAACGCCTGGGCATTTGTTGTAGAGTCTGAAGCTTGTACCAGGAATTGTGGGTACGGCTTATTTTAGTCAGTTTTATTATATTGGAGTCTGAGCTACAAACAATATTGTACAGGTGTGGATTACTCGGATTGTATACATCATTATTGAGTCTGAGCTACAACCAATATTTTACAGGTGTGGCTTACTCCGATTGTATACATCATTAACAAATCGTATCTGTTGATATTTTACGAAGTTCATGCTCTTTTTGTTTGATTTTTCTTGCTGATGGAATTAGTTGATGTATCCCGACACTGCAATGAATTGTTTATAGTGACATGCTGCCCTGTCTACATTCCACATAATATTGAGACATTCAATTTAGATATTCTTCGTAGATCACCTTCGTGGACTTGGATGAGAAGGTTGGAGCCATGGCCAACATGGTCATGATGCCTTGGTTCTTGAATGACCAGTTCCACCACTTTAGAAGTCAGTGTGAGGATCTCACTGAAGTTTTGAAGAAGTATCTCGATTTCCTGAGGCAACAAGTGCTTTGCACAGCTGCTACCCATTCTGTAGACTCTCCTGTACGCTCCATTTCGGATTCAGGGACCATGAAAACCGTTGAGGCCATCAATATTCCAGCGAGTTCAGAGTATATGGAGTTGAGGACCGCTATGGACGAGTTAGAATTTCAGCCTCTCTTCCTGGGGGACGTCCAACCAGAAGGCAGATACACTCGCCGCCATTGGTTAGACAATCTGAAACTTCCATTTTCCGTGCAATTATACACTCACCAGTATGGAAACTTCTTGGGGAATTTCACTTTCATTTGGAAGATCCCCAACGTCCCAGATGGGAGAATGCCAGAAAGCAACATGGAAGTCATCGCAAACATCCGAAAAGACATCCTACAATATTTTACGATTACAAGCGTCTAGTCCGTCATGAGGAAGATATTTTTTCAACGCTATGCGAAATGTGGGTCTCCAATGCCTGCAATTCTACGTGACATGCACAGATTCCTCACAGAAGATTCATCCGCACCCGACTCGAATCACCAAGGACAGGTTGACGAGAGATTGGCACGTTTTCTATCAGAATCCGACGATGCAGATCTTGTGTTTGACTTGAGGTCCACGAATGGTCGACCCAAGGATACCGAACTTGACACCTTTTGGGACGAGCTAGCCAGGTATCTAGAAGAGTCTGCAGTCGTACAGGAAAGAAGACCAGGCAACGTCATGTATATGCCATTTGCCTTGTCTTTACTAAACCTCTTAGATACCGTGCGTCAACGGCTACCGCCAGAGGCTGCTACGCCTTCACTTTCATGGCTCAGGCTCAATTTCTGGCCAACAAATGGTTATACAACATCAGCCCTGTGCTATACACGGAAAGGTTCAATGTCCGATATGCCGTTCAGCGCCGCCTAATCCGTGCTAAACACCCAGATGCAACATTTGTATATCACCAATTCTCTATGCTAAAGGAAATGGTTGTCAAATTCAGGGACCAGTCTGAAATGATATGCATGGGTGATAAGGCCATAGTACCAATCGGTGAACCAGGTCATCCTGTAGCTTCTGGGGTAACCATCTAATGTAACATTAGCCGCTCTGGACCACGATTACCACATCCATGGGGTCGTCCCCTCTCTTTTCCTGAGAGTGGACATACCGGAGGATAATAGAGACAGCTTCTACCGTGGCAATGTTCATGTCACTGTAAAGGACAAACTCTTTCAACCATCGTCAGCAGAGAGACATACCATGGAGACCGTATCCATTCTTCGCGCCGAAGACCTTTCTCACGACAGTCTGACAATTACCAAGCCAGTTCTGTTTGTATTCACAGACGGTCAGCTGACCTACGTCATTCTGTTCATTGCTCTGGACCTGGATATGCTAGTCACTGCACGCACTGCCCCACAGCATAGTTATTCCAATCCTGCCGAGAGAGTGATGAGTCTGCTGAATATGGCCCTGCAGCATGCATCTTTCGAAAGATGCAAAATGAATGACAGCCAAGAAATGAAAGTCAAATCCCTGAGTATACTGAAGAAGTTAAGGGATCTAGGGACAAAACCACCTAATCTCAAACAAGCCCTACAAGACTCGATGGAACCTGTCATCACCCAGATGATGCAACGATTTTCACAACTGAAGTTTCACGGGGAACGAATCTCTGTTCACAGTGCCGCTGGCAAGGGTGAAATTAGAAATCTCACAGAAGTTGTGGACATGTTCGCCAGTAATGATGAGAGGGATGTATACAATGCAGTATCTGATGTGAAGAATCTAGACCAATTTCCAAAACTCCAGGAGTTTGTACAAGAACACTGCAGGAGCCGCCAGTACACCTACCAGGTAATATATAAATAACATACTTGGAACCAGATGTGTACAATTTTTTTTATATATGGCATAGAATATTTAATGGTGTATAATTTGCAACAGATTTTACATATCCAATTTGATCTGAAAAATGTCATACTTTTGTGGGTTTTTGTGATAACTCACTTGATGTCAGCCAAAAATGGTTTGGAAATATTTATTCTTCTCAGACTGTCAGGAAATGCTTCTTTTAAAATATAGGTGAAGAAGTGTGACAGTTGCTGGTACTGTGCGATGATCCCCGCACGTCTTCCCCCAGAGGTAACCAACCCACTTCAATGGCTGCCAGACCCTGTGCTCAATGCTGCCAAAGAAGAATTCAAGCCATTTGTGGAGGTGTGTGGGACGGACACAGCCGACAGAGACAGGCCTGGCCTTGTGGGGAAGATCATCCCAACAGAAGCGGACAAAAGACACAGAAAACTCTTGTTGGAGGTATTCAAATTTATTCCAAAAGATAAAAAATCATATAAGAAAAATAATTATATGCATAGGTCAATCGTCTTTGAATATCCAAAATAGCTTATTGTATTTCAGTTAGAATTAAGAGTATCTCATATGAAGTTGAGCAGGAGCTTAAATTTCCCACAAAAGAAACAACTTTTTACCAATTTTTGTTTTAAATTTATTACTCAAATGGGAATTCAATTGTTGTCTGATTTAAATACCTATTTGATATTTTCCAACAGGCAAGGTGAGAACGTTCATTGTGTGTGCTGAATGTGGCAAGCGGAGGGTCGTCTACTCAAACATAAGATTTAATGCTGCCCAGTGTTTGGCCTTGGAACGAGTTCAGGGGAAGATGATCTTCACCTGAGGAAGTCCCCTCTTCCCGGATTCAGCAGAACTTCGTGACCAGCTGGTAGTGCGTGAAGGGCTGTCCTGTTCCTGTCCAATGGAGATCAAATACTATGTGGGTAAATTCCGATACTGGGCATCTAAACTAATATGTCCTCACCTGCTGGAAAGTTGGCCTAACACCTACAGTTCATTTTCTACCCAGATTACCTCATATCTAATGATCTCAAACTTCGGTGTACAAAGTGGATATTGAAAATTGTCTGAACTTGTATTTGTAAATAATAATGCCATGAATTTTCTACCTTTTTTCTATATTTCCATATTAGAAGTCCACTATTGGCATAGTTCATATTAACATGGTCTGTTCATGTTTGTGTGTTTACAGGAGTGACCATCAAACTTCAGTCTGTCTGCTTCTATTGTGGAGACCATGGTCCTCTGTTGGAGAATGATGACGAGATTAGAGAATTGAGAAAGCAGTATGCCATTGTGAGGCCAATGTGCAGAACATGCGAAAGTCTTGGCAAGGAGCCAGCATGTCGGAACGCGTTGAAAGTCTGGCTGAAAAGGAAAAAAACACCATGGCCCACTAGGGCTTAGGACTCGAGTCGTTCAACTTTTCTCGATACCTCGGACATATGGTCAAATCTAATTGCCAACTGGGGCAATAATAATTGCATTCCGCATGTTTTAGCTGAATTTGATATGTTCTCAACAACAGAATCGACATCTCAAAATGAGATCTGCATTCAACATGTGCATGTTAATCTGTGAACACAAGTTCGTTTCTCATTGTTCCTGCAATCATATACAACTCTGCCCAATGTAGTAGTCCAACGCTATCAATAAAAACAAGATAACTCGTTTCTTCTGGACATTGTGCTTTATTCTGCAAAAGTAGGACAGAAATAATTCATTGTTTAACTCTTGTACTGGGATAAAACATCTTTAATATATCTCGATGGGCTTTGATGAGCCTAGTTTGAGAGCGAATCCAAATTACAAGCATCTGGTTCATCATTCAGTATTCAGCTGTCGTCCATTAACGAATTTCTGCGTCCATATTTCCAAATGTTCTGCTCCTGGATTCTCCAGAAATGTACCCATTTGCTGTCCTACGACTTATATATGTCAATAGATAAACTGGTATTCTGATGGCTATTTGAGCTGTTCGTTTGCACGGACTGATAAAATAGAGATACGTTTATACATGTTAACTCAAACACCTGATGAAATCATGATTTATATATATTTTGTCGTCTTTCCTGCACTAAGTACAACAATTTGCGATGTCTCCAGTAAGCGAATGAGTTCTTGTAAGCGGATGTTTTCATCTTCAAAAATGTCATTGGCCACATGTGATTTGGCTTCAGGTCCACACAAATATCACTAAAATAATCCCTGTAGTGGTAAAGAAATCATAATCACTGACAGACGCAAAAACATCTATAAAAACCATTTTTGATCAGGAGGGATATTGACTGCATGGTAAATGTTCTCCGCAAGAATGTGATAAGTGTTCCGGTGTGTTTTGCTGAAAAAAAAAGCGACTTTGAATTTTGACATCCATGTTCATCCAAATAGGCACATTTCTGAAGAATCACCCTCCTATTCTCAAGTTTTCAAATAAGTGTCTGTGTGTTGATAGTAATTAAGTCGTATTATATAACTGGGACCGTTTCTCGCTTCAGCCCAGGGAGAAGATGACCAGTTTGGACCTCTTGCTTATGTCCATGACGGCGGGAATGGGCTTATCAAGGCAATTACATGCCTGGCAGGAGATCGAAACGTGAGCGACTGGACGTTGGTTTGTCCTAAATCCTCAACAGATTTGTGTGTTCATAAAATCTGGAGGAGTTAATCTTAATGGGGCCAACCACTGTTAAGGAGATTGTTTTATCACCCCTGATTCTGTCTTTGAACTAAACCAACGCACATGGTTGAGTGGTATTAATGACAGGATGTTTGAATGCGCAGGGTTTCGATTCACTGACCAGTGCTATAAATCTGTCAGAAAATCTTAAAAGTTTAGACTACAAGAAACCAAGCTGTTGAAATATCGTGAGCCAAATCTTGAACTCATTAAACTTTCACATCTTGAGTATTCAGCTGTGAAGACCTAAATAATAAAGTTCGTGGTAATTATTATGCTTGCCAAATAAAAGCTTTTATCTTTGCCTGTAGTGACATATCACATTTTGTTTCATTATTTAGGTTGACTTTGGTGCCAAAAGTTTAGTACTTCCATGGAACAGTTTTCATGCCTCAACTCTGTATTCCAATATGAATTTGAAAGAAGCCGATACAGTTTCACAATTCATAGAATTGTTTTTCAAATCACGTGTGGATGAAACCGAGAGGAATTGTTCGACAGAAGAGACAGAGGCACCCAAGTTACAGCAGGAAACCAGGATCGAACGAAAAGAGCAGCCCGTGGAATGTGAAACCAATGAGTTGTTGGCAGCTTCCATGGATGAAGACATCGTTTCCTGTTATCTGGGGAAATTCACCATTTTCCTTGCAAAACTGAGGTCCCCTGACACCGAGAGACGTGTTCGTGAGTTGGATAATCGGCTCGTTTCAAATATCACGAAGGGTTTACTGGACCACGCGAAAATGTCGGTCCTCATGGCCACACCGTTGGTCGGACTTATCGACCCAAAAATGTGCCAGTCGAAGGAAAACTTCGATATTGAGAAATTGAAGGACTATGAAGTCGAAGTTCTCGATGGGAACCACAACTTACATGCTCAGCAAGCTGCTCTGCACCTGAGCAACGAACCAGTCTTCGACAGAGAGAGGTGATACTTTATGCGGGGTTGACCGACGAGCAATGTAAACGTGTCGGCATCGTCCGAAACAAGGATGCAGCCAACTGTTTACCAATGTCTGACTATGATGAGGAGGGAGATAAAAAAGAACTTTAAGGCTGGCCAGGTACCTGGTAAAGACGCCAAGTCCCGGGATTTCTAGAAACGAGTATATACTATGCTTGGATTGAAATTTGAGGTGAGCTTTTCAGGTACCCACATTTATGTTTGCCACAGGAGCCGATAATCAAAGGATTTATCTGGCGGTCTGATGAACTACTCATCAAATATGTTCAGTAAGAATCTATTTGCTGAAATACACTGTAAATCACATATTTATGGTTTGAACACTAGCCTAAACACTAAAGCGACATTTAGTTTGAACACATGTTTAAGCTTATATGTGTCCAGGGTTTTAAACACCATCGTATTACGTATGTCTTTCAAACCTAAATACTTCAAATCTGCACGATGTGATCAATTCATTTTAGTGTTTTAACCGTAAACATGTGATTCACCAGCACCATTGACATTTTTCGATAGCTGGAAATATTTCTGAGCGCAACATTATTTAAGCTTTAAGGCTCTCTCTTCAACTTATTTGAAATAGAAACCTAGATATGCAACGATCTGGTCGCGGACAAATTCTAAATTGAAATGAATGTAATCATCCTAATTTTGTTTGTCAACAGAAGAACATCAGAGATGCGAAAAGATCAATTGAAACATTAGCGAAACTGAGTGACGAGGAATTTTCTGTGGTAACACAACTATTTGAGGAACGCCCGAAAACGCGAGCAAGTTCACTTACACACGTAAATTCCCCACGTCGGCACCGTCTGTGTACACAGCCGGCACCGCTCCGGTACCCCTCACATATGCGCATGATGTTTTCACCGCCACTCCGGTCCGATGAGATGTGTCACAGACGGTGACGGGCCGATCGGTAAACAGACGGTGCATCGGACACGAATGGTACCGACGTTTTTGGTCAAATATTCACAGACATTGTTTCGTATTTTCTTCGGTAGAAAACGAGAAATCCCGTGGCTGAACTCTCAGTAGAACGAGATTATGGTTCATTTTCTACGTTTATATTTATGCTCACACGTTTGTTTGTTTCTCAGACTTTCGTGTTGCGTCCTTATGTGTTTTATTCTCATTATTTTCCATGATTTCGGCTGTTCAGTCCAGGTGTTGTTGTTGTTGTTCATGTTGCTACAGCAACAAGCGGTCATGTGACGAGTTTCGCAGATGTTGGTCACATGACCACACAACAACAACCTGGCCAGGTTCTTTGCGAGAAATCTACCAAGTTTTTGATTTATTTTGCGCTGGTTAGGCAACAAACAATAAACCAGAAACTTCGTCAATTACTCGTGGACGATGAGAAGCAGCAATCGATAAGTCTGAAAGGCAAAGCAGGATAGATTTTTGTTGAAAAATAGACGGTGCGATATCTACCAGGACCCTCAACTTGGACTTTGTGACTTTACGGACCCCATCTGAATAATAATTCACATTAATTAACAGTTAAGTGAACAAAGTCACGGATAGAATAGAATCATTCTACTGTGGATGTCTGCAAATCCACACTTTACTGCTCCCCCTCCCCCTCCCATTTGAGTCTGCAATAAAGAATTATTATTATTTATCAATCAACATGATCAAGGTCCGGAGTTCAAATGACTAAAATTTCAAAAGTGGAATTATTTTTTTCTGAACACCCATCTTTTGATTGGCTTCGAATCTATTATTTCAGATCCGCCCATACAATAATAAATATTGCACCGTCATCTATAACTATTCAGCTTGTAAATGAAGAGAGGAAAAATTCAATTAACAATCCATTTAAATGTAAATGAGGGAATTTATTGGTTACTGAAACAAAGTTACTTGTATGTATAGGCCTACATGTAGGACAGAATTATTCTTCCCCAAACTTGTTTACAAGGATGCATCAAAATAAATACAACTATTAGGCAGGTCAGAAACAATCTCATGCACAGATAATCAACAAGGATTTTACATTATATAATTTATTGAGCAAGATATTCTGATTCAACTAAACATACAATGCATCCGTATGTGTATATGTATATGATCAGCTGACAAAATATCTGGGGCTACAGCTATAGCCATTTCACTCTAGTGATCACCGGATTCTAGAATTATCCCGACGAGCATCTCACATTAGGTAGTTCCCAGCCCAGCTCTGCATATGCTTTTACATGGAAAAAATCTTTTTAACTGGAAAACACAGGTTGGCAAAACTGCATGTAGTTGTCATTATTTACCAGCAATGGCAGAACCATCTTCACAACATCAAAGTTTCTATTTGTGAGCCAAAGGCGAACCTTGACCGACTTGCATAGCAGACTGCGTTTCAGCCACATTCCAGTTATGTGACCTAGAAAAACTGCGCTGATGGTAAAATTCGTTAGAGTTTTACTTTCTGTGCTAAACTATTAGCAAACTATTTAATCCAAGCATGCATAACAATAAAATCTTAACGGATAGATCAGTGAAATTTTATAGAACTCTGTGCGTTATTTCATCCAATTCAAGTCCTTCAGTGGGATGGTGAGATCAGATACATTGACGGATACACTAGTGATCTGATTGGTCAATATATCCAGGATGTTGCTTTACATTGAACACTATACATTGCCCAAGTGTACCAGGGCCTATATCTAGTACAGAGTATACCCCTGGTTTTAGCGAGGATGTAGCAGAACAAGTACTTCCCCATTCATGCACAAAAAGCTCACAAACATAAGACTCACCTATCAATTTCTATCACCTGGTGATCACTGAAGTATGACAAGACTAGCAGGAATAAAGTTGGATAACATAACAAATAACTGGTATCTTGTTTTTTACTTTCAATGGGATATTGATTATTTTGCACCAACCAATATCATATTTCCTAATAATTAGATGTCACTCTTGGGACATGACAAATTCCCACAGCAATGAGTTGACCAGTATTTTATAAATGGAATTATGGATTTTTCAGAATAAATTTCAATCATTGTATCAGATTTTCAGAAAAATATAGCCACTAGCAACATGCTGTTTTGTTAACCATATTTCTGAAACCTAACATTCCCCAGGCAAATCCTGCTTTCTGTCATGCATAATGTTACAATTGTACAAATACCGGTACAACTGATTAATATCATATTGCAAAGTTATTGGACTTCAAGCTCTGTTCATATTTTTAAGTTGGCATAAATTGATAACATATCCAGAACTTGTTCACATTTGGAATATTTACATGTGGTAAATAACAGGTTACCGTACTCAAAATGTTGAGGACTGGTATACATGGATAAGAAGTTAATGAGGAAACTGGGCAACATGATGCTTAATTTACTTCCATTACACAAATCGGCACCAGTGATGGTTACTGGTCTGTTTCACTAGTAAAATGAACACTAAATATTCATCAGATGTTTTTGTCATTGGGTGTGGCAATAATCTGAGAATCTAAAATCCTATAATGACATGTACAAAAGTGGGATTGTTTATAGGATTTTAAGCCATACAGATTGAGAAGTCATGTCATTGGGAACAAAGAATTCTGAGTAAATGTCTGTTTCACAAATTCTCCAATGCTAGCAGAGATAGGCTACTGTAAATCTCAGATTTCATACAAATGAGGATTGGTGCATAATCGACAGGGGTTGATATTGCTATCTATTTGCAGGACATGTCTGGCAGAAAATTGGTACTGTCCTGCAGTTTTCAGTTGGCTCACATGTATTTCACAGAGGATTAAATAATAGTTTACCAAGAGTAAGATATCTTTCAGTGACAAGAAATTACATGCCTATACTGAATCAAAAATCACATGTAACACATGCACCCCTATCTGAAATTGCAAACTTTTATTAGCATGGTTATTTAATTTGGTGTGTTTCTAGGATTCTCATTGGCTGAG
>JAVTVY010039538.1:0-18354 GCA_036873755.1 Hanleya hanleyi | reverse complement strand
ATAGATAACAGTGCAAAAGCTAAGCCATCAATAAATTAAAAAAATTTAAAAAATAAAAAATCATGAAATTATCATAGCCATCTGAAAATCTAATCATTTCATCTGTCAACATTCAGGAAGCTCTCACCAAATTTTGGGCAGGCCCGACTTGATAGATCTGCAGACATTCAGCGGACAAGAACATGTTGATGGGCATAGATAACAGTGCAGAAGCTAAGGCATCAATAAATAATAATTTTTTTTTTTAAAAATCATGACATCATCATAGCCATCTGAAAATCTAATCATTTCATCTGTCAACATTCAGGAAGCTCTCACCAAAGTTTGGTCAGACCCGACTTCATAGATCTGCAGATATTCAGCGGACAAGAACATGTTGATGGGCATAGATAACAGCTAGTGCAAAAGCTACGCCATCAATAAATAATAAAAAAAATAATTAAAAAACATAACATCATCATAGCCATCCGAAAATCTAATCATTTCATCTGTCAACATTCAGGAAGCTCTCACCAAAGTTTGGTCAGGCCCGACTTCATAGATCTGAAGATATTTAGCGGACAAGAAAATGTTGACGGACGGACGGACGGACGGACGGACGCTAGGACGGACGGACGTACGTACATGGCAACGACAAGACCCCACAGCCCTATGGGCTGAGGGGTAACAACGTTGTAATTGTTCGTTTATGACGTTATGATCGTCGCCTAGTGTGGCTGGCGATCCCCATTGATTCAATCAAGACAGAAACTATGATATAAATTAATTGGCATATTCCAGGAAGTATAACATGAACTGCAAGCACCTAAAAGGTGCACTGACCCCTCAGCCCGATTTTTTTTCTTATCATGTAGGATATGGTTTGAGTGATATACAGATATGTACCATACATATCATAGACTCGAGTTGCATAACGCGAGTGCTGCGGCAGGATTACAGCATGCATGAAAGTGTAGCTTGATCAGTGGCAAGAAAGATCATGCATGAGCAAGAATGATAACAGGTTAATGGCATAGAAACACATTGATCGACATATGCCCACCATTATCATTATTATTGGGGGGAGGGCATAAGCTCGAGGTACGCAAACAGGTTCAAAATTGATCTGGGTCAAGCCAGAAATAGGCTATCCTAACCTAATTTTAAATAATTTCCAAGGCACCATAACATGTTGGGTGAAGAAAATAAAAACATTATGTTGTACCGGTAACAAATAATTGCGACAGTTGACTGCTCAGAATGAAACATTCGGGACACCCACAACATATGCCCATCTTTGGTAATTGCCTAAGACAGTAATAAAAACAAATTTTGAAAATTGTATTTTTTTTGACACCATGAAATTGTGAAAGTAAAAGCTGTGAAATGCATCTAATCTTTCAAATATTGGTTAGTTGTTGACAGTATTGCGCAAAAACAGCTTGAATCTCTGGTGGAACTCAAATCTCTCATTGCTCATTCACTAAAGTGCTGTTTGCTCTCCTTTGCTCGATAAAATTATGTAAGTTGGCAGCGGGCATAAATAACTACGGACCTGTAAGTATACCAGCAAACAACTAACAACAACAACCTGACTGCATGGTCCCATAGAAGCATGCAATACACAAAATAAATTTTCTTCCTGGATCAGCCAACCAATAGGTGAAAACATACCCGCTAGTGTATTGTTTCACTTTCAACAGTTTCATTTTTATCCCGCTCAACTGTTCGAGACACATGCATGAGTGGTGCTATTAACCACCAATTTAATAGGCTAAAATATGTACCACAATTATCACGTTGGTTGGTTGTTAACTGTCGAAAACTGGACCCAAACTGTTTTTGCCAACCGTATACTTGTCGCACGCCATAAGCGCATCGAAGGCCATCTAACAATTGGTTAGAGAGGTAATATCTCAGATACTCTTCGTTATAGTGTCTCTAATCCGTATCCAGACATGCCACCCATATATCACAATAATGTGTGAATTAAGAAACACATGGGAATCATGTTTTCAATATAAAAGAAGCAGTAAAAAAGTTTGTTTTCAAATTAAAGATATTTTTGAATACAGACCTAAAATAATTAGATGCCACTGCCACATCTCGAATCTGCTAAATCTCCAGAAACTCTACTGGCCTACTTGCTGAGGAATTAAACTACCAGAGCCTGCAGTAACAAGTTTTGTGAATTAATTGAAATCCTCGAGGTTCCATCCAATGATAACCATTCTCAGATTGTAATCTCGAATGGACTGCAACACAGGGCTCCCTGGAATCAGGGAACCTTCGCAAGTCCCAATGCAACATACAACCAAGGGTTCCCAATGGGCACATCTCAGATGATCTGAATCTCGAATGGACCGCTACACAGGGCTTCTTGGAATCCGGGAACCCTCAAGAGTCGAAATGCAACATACAACCAAGGGTTCCCGATGGGCATATCTCCAGATGGTCTGAATTTCGAATGGACCGCTACACAGAGCTTCTTGGAATCAGGGAATCCTCAAGAGTCACAATGCAACATACAACCAAGGGTTCCCGATGGGCATAGATAGCAGTGCACAAGTTGAGCATCAATAAACAATAAACATGAAGCTGCGCTATCGAAACCCCTCGGCTCTGAACCCCAGCTATTATAATGTAAGGGTGTCTCTACCAATTGATTGGCTTGTGGGAAGAAATATTTACCCCTGGTATTGTAAGTGTATTTTCTTTGAAAAAAAAAAAAAGTTTTCCTCCCCTTAAATTAATTTGTTTCTGGAATAAATACATACACTATAGATATACGTTTGTCATATCTTGGTAAACACAACTAAAATTGCTGAAATGGAAATCATTAGAAGAGAGCCAAATTTGGGAAAACATTTAAGCGGTGGGAATATAAAATGACGTGTGGCAACTAAAAAGTGTTGTTAGGTTAGGTTGTTAGCAAAACAAAAAAGTAAAACTACAAATCATGTGAATAAATTTTGTTTATTATAATTACTGATAAAAAAACTTGTTAGTGGAACAAGATGAGTGAATCATATTAGTAGAATAAAATCAATCCGGTGGGGGAATGGTTAGCAGTCCATTTTTTGGGAGGGATGAATAACTGTTAATGGAACTTTAATGGAAAAAGATCAATAACTTCAATGAACGAACTGTTTACGCACCTTTTGTGGGAGATATTTAATTGAATGTGACCCAGACAGCCTTATGAAAGGAGTAATAGGTCTCTGAAACACCACACTGCACGTTTGGAATGTTTGTATAGATGTGGTCAATTGTTGTTCTCATGTCTGTTGTTGGTTGTCATCCAATCAATAAATAAATGTGATAGTATACAAACATGATCTAGAAATTATATGCAAACTTAACATAGGAATTAGTGGATTTTATTAGACAAGGGGCATAACTCTGCAAAATACTTTCTGACACGACTCATTTTCGATAGGCATCTAGTTCAGGTCAAGAGAAACAACTGTATCACGTTAGGATGTTGTATATGGAGCGGTTCTGAAATTATCACAATAACAAATCATAAATGGATTTTTATTTGTAAAAAGGGGCATAACTCTGCAAAATATTGTCCGAGATGACTCATTTTCGATAGGCTTCTGATTTACGTGAAGATAAATAGATGTAACAAGTTTGGTTGCCATGCATGAAACGGTTCTGTAGATATCGCGGTAACGGACGGACGGACGTACGTACGTACGGACGGACAGACAGCCGTACATGATGACGACAATACCCCTAGGCCAAAGTTGGCCGAGGGGTAAAAATAATTAAAAATCATAAAATCATAATAGCCATCTGAAAACCTAATCAGTTCATCAGTCACCATACAGAAAGCTCTCACCAAAGTTTGGTCAAGCCTGACTTCATAGATCTGCAGATATTCAGCGGACAAGAACACATGTTGACGGACGGACGACCGGACGGACGGACGTACATACATGGCAACGACAAGACCCCGCATGGGCTGAGGGGTAAAAAGGTGAGGAATGTTCTTGTAGGAAATTTCCAAAGGGATTGTTATGGGCACAGTACCCAGATGAGTGTTGGGATTGTGCTGGTCTACATAGACAAGCTGGGTTTGTCCTGGGCACGATCACCCAGATGACTGTTGGGATTGTGCCGGGCACCAAAAACCACAAAAGATGGCTGATATTATGTTGGGAAATGACTGGGATTGTGCTGGGCATCATTAACCAGGGTTAGATCTAGGGTCTCACAGCGTCCGTAAAACGGACACAGGTACAAAATCAAATGAATTAAAAATGAATATGTTTTTGCAAAATATCAAATGATTTTTTTCAAAAATCAAATGATGTTTTTTTTACGATGTTTGAAAGCCGTAAACCTGGACGAGTGTGTGTCAACTCGCGTTAGACAAAACTTATGGAAAGGGAGACAACTATACATCTGTCCGTTGATAAGCTTGGCCACTAGGGGCGCGATAGTTTTCGTTCTCCAGGCAGAGGTCTATACTATGAATGAAGTCGGAAATATGTACGTCTGTGAGTGTCTGGAGAGCTAGGCAGCGTGTGCGTTCTCGCGTTGTATCTGCAACGCGTATCTGCAATGACAAGCCGTCATGGTGGGACAGAAAGGTCGGTCTGGGGGAAATAGGAAGGATAGCGGCCGCACAGGAGGATGCGGTGTGTTGGCTGGACATTTGAAAAAAAACTAAAGGAAGATGAAGGATCTGACTGCCACAAAGTCGACGTTCTCTTTGCTCGATGCTGTGCTGCCGGTATTGAAAACACAGGTCAAGCAGATGTTGAACACGACATGGAAAATGATGCAGGCATCGAAGCTGGGACAAATTATGTTCAACCCGTTGAGGCAGTCGAGGTGGGAAGAGAATTAGCTTCGAATGATATACAGCATGGTATAAAAATACTGTACAGAGGAATCTATTCAATAGAATTTTTTAAAGCAGCAGCTGTAAATAATTTTAAAAGCAGATGATCAGATTAAACAAAAAGTAAAATGTGCATGATATGCTTGTCTGATCGACAAGACATGTGCAGCCAGGAATCGGTTAGAATGCTTCTAAGAGCATCAAGGGTCCCAGAGTTTCTCGGCGCCTAGGCGGCCCCTGAGCCCTAGTCTAATCAGCAAAAAGGTTGTTATTAGTTTAGTCAAAGTTGACATCATGGTATAGTATCAATCTGACAGCACGTGGAAGTAAATGATCTGGAAATTCATGCAGCAAGTCCCTGCTCAACTTTGTCATTTTGAAACACAAGCAAGATCAGCCTGAATATGGTGAAAATTTGGAAAAAAAGAAGTAAATTGTTCATTATCTACAGGTATCGGACAAGACATTTAAATAGCCAGAAATGGGCTCGAATGCTCCTGAGAGCATCTAAGACCCCAGAGCTTCCAGGGGCCTAGGCCGCCCCTGGACCCCGGCCTGTACGCTACGCCTCGCTGCGCTCGGCATTATTTTTTTCAAATAAGGACACTACTTCAAATTCCTGGATATAACCCTGCTCTAAAACCTTTGAAATAACAAAGAAATAAGAAATGATTTGTTCTTATAAATTAGATCACCCCCACATTTATGTTTGGGAATTTTACTTCCTGTGATTGAATTATTAGAGGGATTACCATACTTGTGGTTTCCCAGTCACAAATACAATACAGTCAATCAGTCCATGTAGGCCTACATGTACATATAACCTATTGGCGGCATTCTCCATGCACTAAAGCATTGTTCCCAGGCCTCGAAATTTCAAAAATTTGCGTAACCCAAAAATAGTTCTGGGTCACAATTTTTTACGTAACCGATTATTCGTTCTGCAGAATTTACAACCACGTAACCGATCGTTTCGGTTACGCCAAATTTCGAGGGCTGTGTCCCTATGGTTTCGGTGTCTTCATTGCACATGGATCCTTTAGGAGATCGAAGGATGATAAACTCTCATCAATAGCACTCACCAATCTCCAGTTCTCTCTCACAAAAAAAAAAGTTGGAGTGATTTCACTGCTTCACTTTCAGAAGAGTGAAATTAAAACTCCCATAAAAATCATTCATCAAGGTAGGAGACTGATTCACAGCTCTCCTTTAGACTTCCATGATCGTGAACACCATATGCATGGTCTACTTTACACCGACCATAGTCATGATAGTCAACCAGTCAGGCACATATGCCTGTGAATATCGACTTTCATTTAAATTGCCAAATATGGAGTGGCTGAGATGCTGAATGATGCACACTGGCAGTCTGACGTCGGCGCATGAGCCGTGACCTCTGCTTTGAACCGAGCAAAGTGAACCACTTGTTTTGCTGACAGAGTTCATGATATCATCAGTGGATTAGTATGTTCGACAAAGTCGTTTACCATTTGCGTACACTTCGCCATGGATGGTTTGTGAATCGTGTGTCTCCATTATCGCGGCGCGATATCCAGTACTTTACCGGATTCTGTTCGGCCTTCATCCGGCGGAGAACAGACCCGAGAAATCTGATAAATTACAGGTTTTCATACCACTTCTGAAACAGATATTGCCTGGGCTTACAAAATATATAGGTATGTATAACTTTCGTATCACCCAAGAGGTGTGGTGGATCTGAAATTTTGAACAAGTAGTTCATCACATGACTCGAAAATGGCGAGTTACGTTGGGGTTACGTCGGTAGACTTTAGCTGATTGGCTGACGAAGTCACATGGTATTGATTTATGGAAATTCCCTCCTGCAGTTGCCGAAAGTAGGCTGAACATGGATACACACAACCCCAGGGTCAGTCTTACCGCGTATATATGACCGAGATGGTTACAGGGTTAAAGAAAGGGGGAGGGAAGGGCCTGGAAACTTCAGCCATGCTTCAAGAGTGATGCAATTCCATTTTTTTGGAAACTAAAGAATTTTTGGTATGAAATAGATTTCCATTCTGGATAGCTATCAAAATTAGGATTGCGAATTCAAAAACGACCTCAACTTGTATTTGTTACCTGCCCTTCAATATTTATAAAAGATGAATGCATTTGATGTGGTAAGTTCTGTTTTATATGCTCTGAAACTCTCGTCATGTATGTATTTATAACTTTGACTGATACCTGTGGTTTGTGCTGCAGCCGAACAAATTCATAATAATCTTGGTCACATTGCATTTCATATTGTGCAAATGTACAGTACGCCTAATTTCTGAGTACACAAAGATGATCTCAGGCATGTCAGGGAAAGTTACATATCCTATTCAATCTGTTTATACATGTACATGTATCGACCCTCTCGGCATGCTTTCAAAAGAACAATGACTAGTTGTATTCCTTGTGCCATTGCGTTTTGAGATGTACAAAGGAATCCTGTTTTATTCGAACAATTATTTATGTAGATATGAAAGAGAGACCCTGTGCGACATTCTGTCCAGAAATCTCAGTTTGCCAGATTTGTCAGTCGGTTTCCCACATTTCCTATTTATCTTATTTCCTGTGTCTTACAAATTTTAAATTTCATGAATGCCTGGTCAGGTCTTTGGCTTGTATGCTGTCGCCACTACAGTAGTTATGACAGTGCTTATAAAAAAATCTTCAAGGCTATCTTTAAGTGGTCATGGTAGTGTAAAATTAAATAAAATAGATCTAACCGAAATTCGTTTTCATTTATCATAATGAGGGTTTTTTGCAGCACAGAAAATCATTGTACATTTTCAATATTCTACATGTCTAGCCTTCGTATGTGTCAACTTGTCCCGAAAACAATATGTTGGAAGGATTAGTTCCTGTTCCACCATGACTTGGTTACAGTTAATTATCTGTCACTAGGATCACTCCTGTTTCACCTGACTCATGTACCTGCATGCTTTTTACCATGTCAGCCTGTAGAATGACTGATACATAAACCAGTGAATTTATGTCACATAAACCAGTGAATTGGTGTGATAAGCAAGATAGTTTGAAGAGTAAGTCCGAGCTTTTCAAACTGACCATAATGTTTTTTAGAAACCTACAGTATTTCTTCTGTGTTACATGTAGTTAGACTATTTGGATGCTGAAAAACATGGAAAACATATTGTAACTTTAGTGACTTAAAATTGGTTATGGCAGTAACCAAAAAATCAAGATACAATGTATTCAAATCAGTGTCGAGTTGAACAGCCATTAGAAATTTGTTAGAACCAAACTATAGCATTTAATTTGTTTTTAATAATACTATCTTTACGACTTATATTCATCATAGAATACAAAAATTCCACATTATTCTCAGCAAATTAAATTTTCTCTCTTGGATGAATTTATTTCATCACCCATAGTCATCAGCATTTATGTGATTATGCACAAAAAGAGATCCCTAATTATGGCTTGTTTTTTTCTCAACTATGATTGGTCATTGCTGTTTGGACCGCTCCAGTGAGAGATGTCTGTGCTACATGTGCTCATGCTCTCATATTGTAGCCCTCACATTTTACAACAGGTCGGCCGAAGTTTGTAGTTTATTTTATTCAATGAATCACTAATCTCACAGTCTACATGTATCTCATCCTCAATCAAATACTCATCGTTGTACTTTCCTGGCTCTTCAGTTTCTGAGTTGTATGGCATTTTTCCTTTACTAGATTTATCTGTACTTTGCGCATGCCCAGTACCTCTCCCTGCTGGAAAACAATGCCTTGATGCATTGCCACAAAGATGTTGGTACGACATCTCTGTTGTTTCAGGAGTCTGATGTGCCATATTTATGGATGTTGCATCCCATCATAATTTTTCACTCAGTGGCATCGGAGCACATGGATGTATACATTCTGAATGAATTTTAGGCATGTGGTTTATTTGGAAATTTTACAAGTTCATTTATCCATGTATTCTTCCAAGCAGACATATTAATGTTAACATTGACAGTTCATGTAAAAGGATCATATCACATAAGATTTTTTCAATGGCTGACTGCACACTGTGGGTTCAGTCAAATGGGTTTCCCAACCCAAATTCAATCTTAGGTTTGGTTTGGTATTACTTAGGCATGCCATCATAATATGTCTGGCTAAACTAAATACATGTGTTCAGTCTCAGTAAACTGTTTGAATCAGGGGAAATAACTTCACTAGCCATGAGCTATTAAAGGGAGATAATTGTTCATTTGTTTTGAGCAATAGTGATTCGAATGTCTAACTCTGTGCCGCCCTGTATTCAGTGGTGTAATGTAACACTTGCTCACTTGCCCAGTGCAACCAGTATCTGCTGGGGGCAAGTAAGAATGAAATGAATGCCAAGTGGATATTATTCAAATCAAATCATTACAATGCCCAATCTTTTACCATGAGCTGATGTTGGATGGAGAAATTATCTTTCTAATTGTGTGTCTGGACCAAATATCTTTTGATCCCCATCATATCTGCCTTAAAGATCAAGCTTGTGACAGAGCAAAGTGGCGAAGAGGATTTGTAGATAATGGAATCGGAAAATATTGTCAAAACTGAATATTTTCATGAGGCTCTTTGATATGTGGGGGCAAATGGATCTGATTCAAGGCAACCAGATTAAAATGTTAGCTTGCTCTGATGGCAACCACCTGGAAAAGTTGAGTTACACAACTGGTACTTTCGTACTTCATATATCAATTGTCTGCACAAAATACATGCATGTGTAAAGAACATTTACCACAGCAATTGCTGAGTGTCGTGGCTGATTTTGAGAGCTGAATCTTTGTACATTAACATACATATAGACGTATGTAGGCTGGTGAAACCTTGGCCACGCAATAATTAACTTCTACTGCTAGAAGAATCTATTTGAATTTGTTGATGATTGATCCATCTGGCAATGTTAATCAGCCATTTCAGCATGTCCAGGCATTGTTAAAAATGATATGTGCAATGTATCAATTGGGTCTGACCTAGTCCGTAGCATGTGAGCAGATAATCGCTTTTATTTACAATTTCTACGATTCATATTTGAATATGATTCAACATTTAACAGAGTTCTTCAATCATGTATATTCAAGATGAGCTATATTTCACTCTACTCAAATGAACTGAAGGTTAGTTCACCAGTAAATGTTGGCCACTGATAGCTTGTCTTAAAAAATGAAGCACTGTAAAGTGTTATGTGTATGTAATAAAACATCGCTAAGATGGGTATTACAGATTTGTCAAATATTGAATTTAACCATTCAATGAACCTGCTATATTTCAGAAGTTTAATCATTCAATGTACCTGCTAGTTTTCAGAGGTTCCACCTGGCCGCTCTGCTTGTGGTTGGAATAATAAAGTATATATACCATAATTATTTCATTGTCAGAATGGACTACCACAAGTGGAGCTCACCATAACCAAAATCTTAACTCGGATGAAGCCAGGATAGCCAGTCACCAGGAAGTTACATTAATAGACTATCACAGGTCTAGTCCCCTCATGCACAGGAGAAATATGTCGTCGCATGCAGTGTCAAATCCAGACTTGGATCCAGCTGATTCATTTCTGGATCAACCTCAATTCCCGAAGGAACAGACAATTAGAAATGCGAAGAGTGCTGTTGGCATTTTCGAACGATGGTTCCAGACAAATTGTTCGGACGACCAAAGACGCATTGAGGAAATTCCTCCCGACCAACTGGATATTTACCTAGCAAAATTCTTCACGACGGTGAAAAAGAAAGATGGCGGACAATATTATCCGAGCTCCTTGCGTCTGTTGCGGAGCAGTTTGAAGACACACCTCAAGCAACATCGATACCCCTATTCCATAACACAGTCTCGCTTATTCAAGCAGAGCGATCTCGCTTTTAGGAAACGTAAACAGGAGTTGCAGGAAACATGTCCTCAGCCATCGCGACATCTCTGAATCCCATACTGTGTAAGATGTTATCAAATCTCAGTGGTGCTCCACAATAATATCTCTGAGGCACTGGCTGGTTTTCAGTCTCGGTTACTGATAAAATCTGACTATCAAAATGACCATCAGAAAATGACGAGCAATATGAATTTATTGGCTACATGTACATGAGTTGAGACTTACAACTTTGGCAAATTCTGTATATTAGTGATAGTGATGATTAGATTGTTTGAACAGTTCCCTGCAACAGGTTGAACAATGGTTGTCTTTGTTTTGGGATGCTGAAATTAGCTGGAAGTTGTTTGGGTATTGTACATGTACATTATACAATTTAATATACATGTACGGTATTTAAGGGGTCTCATTACTTTTTGTTTACCGGAAGCCACCCTGTATATCCATCACACCTGTCATTTATAAACAGATGGCCATTTGTATCAATGAGATTGAATAATAAAACTTTGTATCTCCCTCAAAACTGTTGACGACAGTGACTCGACAGCTAAATTATTAGAAAAACTCAAATTTTTCACCACCTACAATTTGGATTTGAGATTTTTTCCTAACTTTTAACCTACGATTTTGCCAGAAATCAACATGGTGAAGGGTTCCTTTTTCTGTGGCTAATTTCAATCAGTAATACATGCTGTGAAAATAAAGCAAAGAAATTGGATGTTCATAGCAAGATAGCATGTTGAGGCGATACTTTTGAAGAAGCCCATTCTCTCATTCATACTATAATGGGTTATATAATAAACAACATGGTCAAACTGAATTTTGGGATATGCTCTGTTTCATGTAGTAGTTCAATAGACAGTTAGTTAGAGGGGCTTTGCTATCAACTGTTTTGCGTGTACGTGAAAGGTAACAAAACCCGTTAAAGGGGATTATGATTGGTCTACTGGTCCGTCATGCATTCGTGATTACTATTTATCCTGTTTGTAGCACTTTAGTTTCACATGATCTGATTGGGGAGGTACTTCATATTTCAAGTTGTAGTTTAGGTGTTGACCCCAGTTTATGTCCTTGTGAAGATATCTCAGTAGTCTGTATTCAACAATTTTGTCATCAAGCTCTAAGCGGTTTGCAATATATCTGTTGTCGCAAACAAGAGCTGGGGTCTTTGTCAAAAAGTTGCACTGTAAGTTAAGATAATTATTATCTGTATCCTTAGAGATCTCGATGGAGATGCATTTTTGGTGAAGTAAGCCAGTATTCTTTTGAATGTTACTATTGAACTCCGTTCGTAAAACAGTAAAGAATGACACAAATACAGCTGAACGCACTTTCCTTGCCAATGCAGGTCAAGGAACCCTGATCGGGATGAAGGGCAGATGGAATACTGGTACAGGCCTTGTGATTTGTACGGGCCCTGGTGAGTGATTAAAGCACACCTAAAATCGTGCGAGGTGTGTGCAGGGCTTCGTGTTTAGCGCGAGTGAGAGCTCACCTGCACGCAAACACTCACGTAAAATCATGCCACGAGAG
Organism: Hanleya hanleyi; assembly: GCA_036873755.1. Taxonomy (NCBI): domain Eukaryota; kingdom Metazoa; phylum Mollusca; class Polyplacophora; order Lepidopleurida; family Hanleyidae; genus Hanleya; species Hanleya hanleyi. The sequence continues at coordinate 6,113 of JAVTVY010039538.1, read as the reverse complement.
TGATTTTAGCTCGCGTAAACTGTCACATTTTATATTGTATTATATTGCAATCACTCGCCTGACTTTTAAATACCCTCTCCTAAATATTTTGACGTGAGCTTTTATTAGCTCGCGCACTAATTCTAAACACGAAGCCCTGGTGTGGTTATCACACCTAAAATGCACACCTAAATTTTTTTAAGGTGTGATACGGTGTTTGAAACGTTAAGGTGTGAATTGAAATAAATGTGTGCTGGCCGAGAATCCAGCCATTCATGGATTCTCGCAGCAGTGTTTCAGGAGAATCCAGGGGGAACTAATATTTACTGGTTTACTCCACAGCTATGAAAGATATTGAGGTGATAATAACATCAAGAAACACTGTTTTAAGTTTTGTTTTTTTTTGTATTTAAAATTAACACAATCAGTTAATGAGCTTGAGCCAAAGGCTGAAAACAAGATTGGCAAAATAGAAATAAAACTCTGAAAAACCACAAATTGTAAAACAAACTGACTAGGACTGGCACATGGCAATTTTTACATTGTCATCATCATCACTTCAATCATTCAATCCATTGACTTGCCTTCAGTGACAGAAATCTGGAATGTCTGAATCAGTTTCAATTTTCAAACACTCGCGATGTCCAGCCCTGTTTACGTGTCTAACCAAGTTTGGCTTCAGCAGATATCTAGTTTCGTTTCTGCCGTAACTGACGTCGGCTACTATTTTGCCTCTATATCCAGTGTTTAGTTGATCGCAGTGTTTCTGACACACTTTGCAAAAGGCCTGTACCACCTTATAGCCCGCATCGTTAAAACGGAATGCAAAGTTATCCCTCAGGCTTTTTTCCCACTGACACAGGGCCGTTTGTCGTCGTCAGCGTCGTCTGTCCGTCTGTCTGTCTGTCTGTCCATCTTTCTTGTGAACACGATATCTCAAGAAGAATTATAGCCAGGCATTGTGAATTGATACCACATATGTATTGGGTGAAGGGTCAGAAGCCTATTAACTCTTTCCCCCATATAAGCGGGTTTTGACGACTTGTGTAGATCCCCATGTAAGCGTGTTTTGACGAGTGTTCGCGTAACCCATGAAGACGGGTTTTGACGAGTGACTGTAGTTCCCATGTGTGGATTATTCTTGCAATTTTTGGCGTTTACTTGAGTAAAACCTAATTAAAACTATACGTTTTCAGAAAGCCAAAATTTCAATAAATCTGACTATATGGACTGTTGGTATGTTTTATGGTAAGGGTAAAATGAAATCGGGAGAGAAACAGAAATAATCGATGAAAAATGCGCGATTTGACAACAAATTTGTTTTGTGTGCTCCAAGACAAACGTTCGAAGAATAGTAAAATCTGCTTCCAAATTCCTTAATATTTCACGTAACGCGAGCATAAACTACCAAAGTATCTAACCTTGATGACTAGCTCGTCAAATCTGCCCATCTGAGTTTATTTTATGTATTTTCCCGGGACCTGCAGTCTTCGCGGTAAATATGTTCAGTCGCCATTCTTTCTGAATTGGCCTTTCGTTGACAGTGACCATAGCGACCGAGTCACCACGTGACCTCTTCCTCCAATCACGCCGGGCCGCGCCCAACCTTGACCCAACCTTGGCCAATCAGTGAGCTGTGTTTCTTTCACCTTATGAATATTTATTACCGTCTGTATTCTCCGTCACGGAAGGTATATTGGATTAACACAGTTACTGTTCGTTCTACACCTGCCATCCTGTCAGTTCACTGCCAAATCCCGATCCTACGGAGAATTAGCTTTACGATGGTATACGGAAACATGCGAATGGTAGCCGGAAAGCAGGAAGAGAACGGTGCAAAACGTGGCTAAAATGCGACAATTTCTTCGCTTTTTTTCATGATTTCCAACAGAAGTAAAGCAGACACAACACATTTTCTCACAAGATTACTTATTTTTAGAATAAATGTTGCTGATATTGGTATAAAACGTGAACAAATTACGTAGAATGGGTCTGTGGGAGACCATTGGTAAATATTTCTCCACATGACATGGGACATAAAACGGGATATTTTACATCGCTGGAGAGGTATGAAAATTGAAATGAGTCCATGGGTTGAAGACCTACGCCATTACAAATCTATTATGAGCCAGAGAGAGAAAATTCCAGACAAGTCTATGAGGGAAAGAGTTAAAAATGACTGACCTTGACCTATTTTATCAAGGTCAAATTCTAGTATTTGCTATATTTTTTGAAGAATTGAAGCTAGGGTCTCCAAATTCATATTATATATGCAACTCGTGATTGACTAGAAGTCTATCCCAGTTGACTGACCTTGACCTATTTTTTATAGGTCATATACCGTTTATTGTGGTATAAGATGAAGAAATAAAGCTAGGCTTTCCAAATTAATACTATGTATACATCTGGCGAAGGTCCAGAGGTGTACTGAAGATGACTGACCTTGACCTATTTTATCAAGGTCAAATTATAGTATTTGCTATATTTTTTTAAGGATTGAAGCTAGGGTCTCCAAATTCATATTACTTATGTAACTGATGATTGGCTAGAAGCCTATCCCAGTTGACTGACCGTGACCTATTTTTTCAAGGTCATATACGGTTTATTATGGTCTAACATGAATAAATATATCCAGGGTTTCAAAATTGATACTATGTATACACCTGGCGAAGGACCAGAGGTGTACTGAAGATGACTGACCTTGACCTATTTTATCAAGGTCACATTTTAGTATTTGCTATATTTTTGGAAGGATTGAAGCTGGGGTCTCCAAATTTGTATTACTCATGCAACTCGTGACGGACTAGAAGCCTATCCCAGTTGACTGACCTTGACCTATTGTTTATAGGTCATATACTGTTTATTATGGTCTAACCTGAAGAATATAGCTATGCTTTTCAAATTAATACCATGTGTACATCTGGTGATGCTCCAAAGGTATGCTGAAGATGGCTGACCTTGACCTATTTTATCTTTGACCTATTTTATCCAAGTCAGATTCTATTTAGTACAATATTCTATGAAAGATTATATCTACATTGTACAAATTTATATCACTTATGGCTGGACCTGAAGACTAATGAAGAATATCACTGACCTTGACCTATTTTTAAAAGGTCAAATTCTATATGTTAAGTTTAAGATCTCCAAATTCATGTTCCCTATGCGATTAGAAGTGACTTTAAATTTTTTGAAGATGACTGACCTTGATCTATATTTCCAAGATAAAATTACTTGATTGGATTATAAGCTTTTTAAAAGAGTATATTTAGAGCTAAGAATTCGGTCATGCTCTACCAGAACCTCCGGCCTTGGCAAAAGCTGAACTACAGTCAACCCTACTAGATCACATTTTTGTTATCTAGTTCTAAAAATACACTGATGATGTTATACATGTACAATGCATGATTGCTGGGTGTAGACAATAACTGATAGCCGAGGGGTATTGAAGCCCATGGGCTATTTTTCTAATTTGTTTCCGCGTTTTTAGGCCCTGTGTCCGTAGCAATTTCATCATTTCGTTTTCAATTGCCAAGCCGAAGTTGACCCGTGACACTTGTTTCAATGACAGCGATTGGCGGGCTGCCATGAACGAGCCAATGAAAACGCTCGACAGATCAGCGAACATACTAGGCACATGGCAATAGATAGATGATATAGAGCCCAGTTTTCGACAGCATGTGTCCACGTTGACGATGGGCGAACGGGCCTCAATCGTAAGTTTTCAACTGGTGACATTTATTTTTATGTTCAATTCTACGAGAATCCGTTTCGATTCGCCCGAATGCCCTGTCAGGCGAATCTTCACGCGAATGGATCGGCAGATTCGCGTCAAAATTTGACATAGAAATTTTTTGAAGGGGGTCATAAAGCTTAAGGCGAGCGTTCAAAACGCACCTCGGTGCCTCTTCAGGCGCGTTATGGTGCGCGTGCGTGATCGCGCGCCTCAAATCACAAGGCCTGTGGTATGTCGGGTGGCAGATGTGAACTTATGGGCGGCAGAAGGTTCCCAAGACCTCTGGGACAGGCACGGTTACCAGGAACCCCACGTACCCCTGACAAAAATTGCCGCAGTGCAGTAGTAATATTCGACCGATTCGCAGAGTTTCTCTCTACCATTACCAAGACGACTGGAGGCGACTATGATGCTGTGTCGTTTTCGAATCTGAGATACAATATAGATCGCTACCTTCATGCTAGAGGTTATGGGTTCTCTATAAGGGTATCCAGATCGCCACACTTCCCCAAAAGTCAACATGTATTTAACATTTGAAAGTCTACTCTCAAGACCAGAAGTGGCAAAACTGACATGGAACATGACAATATACATATGTAATCAACTTGCCAACCTGTACAAGATAAAATGCCTGGACTTCGGGACAGCGCCAGTATGCATCATGCATCAGTTCTTGATTAACTCATCTAGTACAGTAGCTCAGCCTACATGTATCTGTCGGTCTTATTTTTCTAGGCCTGGACCCTGTTGCTTTCAGCTCATCGCAAACAGTAAAGTTGAAAACTTGACTCCAATTTGCAGAAGGCATTATGTGTTTGCTGATCCCAAACCTTCTGAAACTTATTGCTTTTTGTCCTTTTGAAATAATAAATCTAAAAAAAAAGCTATGTGTATGTATTATTTTCCTGAAGAAAAAGATTTTTGTACCAAATAAAAATCAAATAAAAATGAGTATCACATTTTCGTAATTTTCAATTGACGTTTGTAGAATGATCTAGGCCAATGGCATGAATGATGAGCAATGTTTTGATTTACAACAATCACATGAATTCAAAATATTGCACAAACCTACATAAAGGCTTGGAAGCATACATGTTTTTGCCTTTGATTACATTGCTCAGAAACAAACGATGAATACACATTTTATATTCATGGATGTTTGTGAGAATGAGCACAGGTGAAGCTACATGTAAACTGAACTGTCTTGTACTTTATGGTTATTTGAAACCATCTCTTTCATCTTCTGAATACAATGTATTTCGGACGTCGCTTGGGGTTGGGCAGCGATTCTGGGGTGCGATTCTGAGATAGTTTTTGAAGTGATTTGGATATAAATGGGCCTTGTACAATTAGTCAGAAGCTACATGTAATATTGATCGCAAATAAAAATGTTATATCTTGTCTTGCAGCGCGCAGTTGACAGGATGTTTAATCTTGTAACCAGGTTATTGTTCGCCTTCAAAGCAAAATAAGCTAAGGATTTGAGACATGGTCTTTGAGAGAAAGAGAGAGAGAGAGAGAGAGAGAGCTGTGCATTTGTATTTATGACTGTACTGCATGCCTCCTTGGCAATACTCCATCATACATGTATGTATGTGGTGTGTATAAAGTATTCATAGCTTGTCGCCAGTTTTATCAAAAGCAATATCGATTCCTTTTCCTTCACCGTTCCAGAGACTTTGAAGGGACGAAGAATTGGCCAATCACCTGGAGAGTGGGACGCATGGAAACATGAATACCAAAGCAGACCAATCGACTTCAAGCTTCCACCCAGTTCCAACCAAAGCCTGAAGGTCAGAGAACCCCCAAACCATGGGACAGACAAAAATGCGGCTAGCGCCGCTGGAATGTTTGAGCGATGGTTAAAGACCGAGCCTTCCCGAAGCGGAAAACCAATAGAAACTATCCCTCCAGCAGATCTGGACGTCTATTTTGCCCAATTTTTTTCAACGGTAAAGAAGACGCCTGGAGGAGATTACGACCACAGATCTTGGAGAAATCTCCGATCTAACCTTGACCGTTATCTGAGAGAGCACGGTTACATACATTCTATCGCTAAGTCTCCTCTCTTTGGAAAAAGTCAGCTGGTTTTCAACAAAAGGTTTCGCAATTTGAAGTCTGTTGGTCCTGTTAATAGAGTTCCGTCTGACTCTGGGCCACATATGTGGTCTCCTGATCAGGGAACTTTGTCATCATCCTCTAATCAAAGCCCAAGTCGACTTCCAGATACACTGGAAATTGATTATTATTCGACAAGTCTGTGTGCTAAATCTGGCAGTTCTGCCAAGCCTGCTTCGAGTAATGACACCCCTTCCAGCTCAGATGCAACATCGAGAGACAAGCATTGAAGAGATATTGTCTAAAGCATCCATATACCAGACATGCTTGTCCCCATCCT
>JAVTVY010039537.1:0-19010 GCA_036873755.1 Hanleya hanleyi | reverse complement strand
CACGCATGCAACAGGACATGGACTGGGGAACATACTCGGCAGCATCGTCAAAACGTTCCTGCCCTTGGTGACGCGTGGGGTGAAAGCAATCGGCAAACAAGCGGTACGCAGTGGACTGCAAGTGGCCGATGATGTCTTGGGGGTACGGCACCCAAAGAATCCTTGAAACGGCGGGCCAAAGAAGCGGGAGGCGTCTTGGTGGCCAAAGCACAACGCACCGTAGGGAATAAAAGAGCTGCCCGACCGAGACCACGCACCAGTCGACGACCGACCCAGCGACGACGCACATCGAAGAAGACAAAGGATATCTTTTCTTAAAGATGGCTTTCATCCATGCCGAGTCGTGTCCTTCTACCAACAGTGAATTTGATTTATGGACCGTCCCACCTACTCAGACCAGTGCCGAAGAGGGTCAGTGGGTGGAACATCTGCCCTTTTCCAGCATTACAGCCACAGGCCCCATTGAATTCACCATCACCAACGCAGATACGACCTACCTGGATTTAGCCCATACGTACCTATATGTGAAAGCTAAAACCACCAATAAAGATGGGACAGTCCTGAAAGCAGAGGCATCCGTGGGTCCAGTGAATCTCTGGCTTCATTCGCTATTCCAGCAAGTGGATATAGCCCTGAGTGATAAACTGGTGAGCGCCTCGACGAACACGTACCCGTACCGAGCCTACATCGAAACACTGCTATCCTACGGGCGTGACGCTAAAAAGTCGTATTTGACAGCCCCGTTGTTCTACCGAGATACCCCAGGCAACATGGAAGCGAGTCCTGATAATGCCGGCTATACGGAGAGAGTGGATGCCACAGCAGACAGTCACTCGGTCGATATGATGGGACGTCTGCATGCGGACTTATTCATGCAGGACCGATACCTCTTGAATGGAGTACCTGTCAAAATACGACTAGTGCGCGCAACGCCTGCGTTTGCCTTGATGGCCCCGAATGAGGACCTCGAGTATAACATTGTCATCCAAGAGGCAAGTCTGTTTGTACGCAAAGTGAAACCGAGCCCAGGTGCACAGTTGGGGCACATCAGAGCCTTGGAGAAAAAACCAGCCCAGTACCCGATTCGACGAGTACAGACCAAGGTCTTTTCCGTTCCTAAAGGCAATATGATTGTCAATCAAGAAAACCTGTTCCTGGGGATTTGCCCAAGCGTTTAACCCTAGCCTGTGTGGAGAACGTGAGTTATAATGGGACTCTCTCGAGGAATCCGTTCAACCTAAAAGCGTTCAACATCAATTTCGTGGCCCTGCATGTGGATGGCCAACAGGTATCGGCACGCCCCTTACAACCTAACTTTGGAACGGACAATTACATCCGGAGCTATCTGAACCTCTTCACAGCAACTGGCCAAATCAACCAAGACGAGGGAAATATGATCAGTCGAGACGATTTCGGCAGAGGGTACACATTGTTCTGTTTCGATCTGACTCACTTTAGACAACGATCATCAGCTGAGTCTCATCAAGAAAGGCAACTTACGCTTGGAACTGCACTTCGGGACACCTTTACCGAAAACCATCAATGTGATCTGCTACGCTGAGTTTGACAACATCATTCAAATCGATAAAAGCCGTAACGTGCTGTGTGACTTCGCCACCTAACATGGATACAGACCAGATAACCACGGTGCTGGAGACTGACCCAGGAACACGTAGGGTGTTTCAAGGAGTGTTCGCCCGAGACGTGTTCCCATTAGACCGTGTGTATCCGGCTGCTTACGTCCTGAACACAGACCCGATGGATCGGCCCGGTCAACACTGGGTGGCCGTGTACTTGACAGAAGAGCAGGGTGAATACTTTGATCCGTACGGCCTACCACCCCTGCATCCCGATTTAACAGACTTCATGGATCAAGGCACAGAGACGTGGTGTTGGAATACTAAAACGTTGCAAAGCCTGGACAGTATGGTGTGCGGACAATATTGCTTGTTTTACCTGTACCATCGATGCCGGGGAAGACCCTTATCTACCATCGTCCACATGTTTGACGAGTACCCCAAGGCCGAGGACCGAGATGTACTCGTCTATGACTGGGCCGCCCATCATTTCAATGTACAAGTCCCGTTCTGGGCTTGAATTCTTTCAATGTACACACGCCCGCTGTTCTGGGCTTGAATTAATTACAAGCCCCTTGTTCTGGGCTTCAGTTTTCACGTGGTTGTTCTCACGTTGTTGTTGTTCACTGAATAAAAAATGAGATCTCACCAAAAAAAAAACCCTGTCTTGTGTGTTTTATTCATAATGCATCTGAAGATTCAGTCAAACTGAAATCAGTGGTGTAGGATGGGGCCAAAATATCACCCATCAAGGTTAGAATGCAAGCGCACTATAGTAAAAAATAGAGAGCCAATGAAATCAGCCCACAGACCAAGTACGTGTATTTGGTCTAGGTTTGGAGCGGGCATTTCATTGAGGTACGTGTATACGGTGAGTGAAGAGGCTCGTCCAACACGTATAGATTATGACTATAAGTTCTATGTATTCTCCGAACCTTGCCGAAAGGGAGACCGTTTGACAGGTGACCTTTGACCTTTTGATCCGCGCGTGCGCACTGCCGGTGATGACGCGCACTGCCGGAGAACCCCCGCGCGCGCGCGCTGCGTGCTGGGGCGGGCCAGGCCGGTGAAAAAGTCTCGGAGGTTGAACATCCGGACGTCTGAGGACGTCTCTTTCAGTGCTCGGGATGTGACCCATCAATACCCAGCAACCCAACAGAGGTGTTAAGACCATGATATAACCTGCTCGGAACATGGTTAGTACGAATGATTCGGTGGTGGTGGTGGTGTTCAATAAAAAACTGCATGAAAACCCAAGTGAAGTTCGAATATTTATTAAGGTGAACATTTTAAGAATGTATGTACAAGTATATAAGAACGTTGCAAACAAGAATTAAGGTGAACGTATGTATAGAGAGAGAGAGAGAAATCACAGTGAAGTATATAACAGTTCAACCGAGTCCTCGCACTGACGTATATCGAGTACTTATTCAATAGAATGACAAACAAGTTCATGGTGTAATGTATATATAGAGAGTTATTTAGAGTCCAAATATGTATGTCCATTAGAAAAGTCCGGGTATAAGATATGTTCACAAGTCCAAGTAAGTGGTACTGATGCCATCGGCCAACACTTTCCGTTTCGGGTAGAAAAATGTGAAGGCATCTCGTTTCTGGATGTAGGTTCGCATCTGGTGGTCGACGACGCGGAATCCTCGGTTAGTGCCACTCGCACTGGTCTGGCTTTGGAGCACGTCCAGGTACAAGGCTTTGTCGATGTTGGGGTCACGCCGGTTGACTCCTTTGCAACTGAACTTATTGTTTCCATCTCCACCGTAACAGAAGTAGGTCTTGGACGACAGGGCGATCATGGCATCTCCACTCCACTCCAGCTTAAACAGGCCCGGCGTCCGCTTGTCGTACTGGTAATGGTCACGTCGAGGTAGCCACTGGTCCCGTTCCACCTCATACTGTGCGCGTAACTCCGGTTTCACCAGGGACTCCCAATCCGCATTAGAGACGGCCATGTAGGCAGAGTCCGTGTCCATTTCCATGAGTTGCCAATCGGCTGGATTGAAATACACACCCATGAAATCGTAGAGGAACTGGAGCATCCTCAGCTTGGCCACCTGGTATACCATACATCCAATTTGGAGGGGCAGGCTGTAACGAATGACCTTTTTGGCTAAAGAGATTTCATAGGTATCATCATCGATGACGTCGACGGACCGAAACAGAGGCGAGTTGATCTTTTTGCGGGCTTGTTTGGTTGTACAGATATTGACGTTGACGTGCTTGTCTTGGTTGGTGACCGTTTTTCCATAATAACCATTGCCTGTCAATTTCCAAGATTCACCGATGATGGCCTGACTAGGATCTTGGTCGCCTTGACGACGGGCAGACGTGACGATGTCGGCATTCCGCGCGAAACAGGCGTTGGGTATATACTGAAGGACTTGGTACACGCGCGTCACTTCGAGGCCATGGCTCATGTACCACTGTAGCAGAGGGGTACCCAGCAAGATTTTCTCTGCCCACATACTCCCAATCAACATTCGACGAGGTTGTTTCAATACGTCATGTTCCTCAGCATAGGCGCCCATGGTCTCTCCAATGTCAGCCCGACCCACCAGCGTGTTCTTGAAGATAGGCGGACACTGGGCGAAGAGGGGCTTGAGATGGTCGGGAACATGCAGGTCGCATTCCACAAATCCATACAGGGTCCCGGAACGAACGGCGTGGAAAAGCTGTGGCAGGGTCAAGAGTGGTCGGCGACTCAACGGGTACTCGCGCGCTTTAAGGAAGTCGCGTAAGTGTGGGAGGGTCTGGCACATGGTGTGAAATTCACACTCCCATAGTTCGATCAGATCGTACCCCAACTCTTTGACGTAATCTCCATTCTCCACCACTTCTGCTCGTAATTCTTCTGCTGATTTCCCACGTCGTTCGTTGAAGCGTCCAGCGCTGAAAGGACATTGGTGGCCGTGCCAGTAACACCCATAAAATTGAAATACGGTCGGTGTTCCTTGTACAAGGGCAAACCCATCGACGGGGAGTCGACGATCTCCTATACGCTTCTCTGTGGCGTTGGTCTGATGGCGTATATAAATTCCCCGTCGATCGGCTTCCCAATCCAACCACTGGTCGGCGAGATGTTTGTACGGCGTACGTTGAGGTGTGAAATGTTGACCGTCTGCCCACCAGCGCGTATAATGCCCGCTGGGCATGGGTTGGGCGAGCGACCACAGGTACAGGGCATTGGCGTCAAATCCAATGATTTTGGCACAGGGTTTCCCACCGGGAAGAGTCGTGACATCCTTCTCATGGTAGCGGTGAAAAATAAGGCTAGGTCCGCCGACGATGTTCTGTTTTAAACAATCATACATGTCCTCATCTTTTTGTTGTATCAGTGAGAAGTAGGTAGGACGCTCTTGGAAGAGATGGCGAAGCGCGAGACCCGGTAAACTCAAACACTCCTTGAAGATGTCGACGTGCATTTGATGCCGAAAGAGTTGAACCATTTTCTCGGCCGCTTCGAGGAAAGGGACCACATCTAAGTTGTTATACCACACCAGGAAATCTCGCAAGGTCTGCATGTGTTGGTCATTCCATACCTGCTGTAGTTCCCGGTACGTGTCTTCCGGACATTCCACTTGCTTGAGATCGTCATAGAACGCGTCCCGGGGTGGCAACTGTGTTTCCTCCAAGCGGTCGAGCGTCGATATGTAGGTGTAAGGGAACCTCCCTTTGGTTTGTGCACAGTCATAGGCCTTCACCCACTGATCGTAGCTGTAATTGGGAGCTAAGTAGTTCCGTACATCCAGGAAATGGAGTGATGTGGTGGTGAGGGCCATGTGGTTGTTGATCTTTTTGATGACGGACTTGATGGTATCGGACTGGGCCAAGTAAGGGTAGAGAAATTCCTTCACCATGTTCAGATCGTATCGCCCCGAGTTGAATCCGAGCACCGGTAACTGGCCTAAGTATTGCAGGAAGCGGATTTTCAATTTCTCCGCATACGGTTTAGGTAAAGGGACATCCTGCAGTTGCAGCCCACTGTGTTCCATTTCCTGTCTGTCAAATATTTTTCCACTGTGCTCCATTTCCTCTCTGTCAAATATTTGCCCACTATGCTCCATCTCGGACTCTTCATCGTCACTGAACGCTACACCCAGTGTAGGAATCCGGTCGTCGAGTTGGTCCAGTACGTCCTGGAACTGGGACACCAATAGTTCTGTACTGGCCGCACTCACTTCCTCTAAGTACTCCATCATGCGGGTAATCAAGTCATGGGCGTCGCCGGTGGACACGAAACAGACGGATGCAGCGTCATAGCCAGGTACGTTGCTGGAAATACTCACACTCAGGGGAATATGGCGCTGTGTCCACTGTGTTTTCGCCGAGGCCGCATCCATCGGTTCCAACATCGCCTCGAAATCGTAACATGCCCGGTAAGGAAAATAACGATGCTCTTCTGGTATGATGAGACCTTCATCGGCCAGTTCCTCGAAGATGGTGGGCGTATTATGGTACACACCGCCAGGAAATTTCCGTTTCACAGTGTGGTCACAAATCTTCTCGTGTCGATGTAGGTGCCCAGAGTGTTTGAACACCCGATGGCATTGGGCACAACTGTAGGATTGCGCGTACAGACTCATATCATAGATCAGGGAAAAATGATTCACCCCGCCGTCGTCGAAGATGTTGACTTTCATGGTGGAAGCATACCGTTCTGAAGACCGATGCACCAATTCAGCCACAAATGTGTCATGATCCGCCTCCTCATCCTCCTTCTCTTCCCGTAGTAAACGGTACACAAAGATATTGACGTTGAACAGGGACTCCACGACATCCAAATTCTTGAACTGCCGCGGATCTAGGTCTTGTTCCTCTAAATAATGTCTCCAATAGATATTGGCCCTACTATCACAAGTCTTGGGATGACATTCGTCCAAATGAATGGCCAAACACCGGAACAGACATTTCTGGTCTTTGTAGGGTCCATGTCCGCCTCCGGTTAATGCATACAGTCCTTTTCGATTGAGCAGCCAAGGGGGTAGTAGTACAGGGGCACCGATCGGATGATCTCTCATTTTGGTCACGAAAAATGTCACGTTGGTGACCATTTCCACAGTCCACTTGGTATTGGGGCGTTGCAACCGGGCCCATTCCAATGGGTCCAACGTAGTCAGTTGGTCGATGAGGGGCTCCAGTGACGCATGATTGATGATGGTGAATGGTTTGTCAAACACATAGGTATTATTGCTCGGGTAAAAATACCGTACCTGATCCGTCTCTTTGTGCCGTAGAATATAGCCGAATGTCATATTCACTTTGAATGCTGTCACTTGGTCTCTGAAAATGTTCTCGGCATAGTTAGGAAGATACGTGAGGTCCTGTAGCCGGAAATTATACAAATCTTGAATAGGGCGATGACGGTGGAAACATCGTCGGATGGTGCTCCAATGGCGCCGATAGATGTCACTCACAGGGTGGTCTTCGGGCAAGGCGTCAGCGGGAGGCACAGCTGGATCCTCAGGAAAGTCGTGTTCGCCTCTCACATTCTCACGCGCCAAGGGAGATCTCGATCGGTCACGTCGCCTCATCCTGATCGTATATACTTCTGTAAAATAGAGCCGATTTTGACAATGAAGCGGTCACGATTTTCTTATTTCTTTGGAGGGGCAAGGTCAATAGGACTTGCGCTTTTTATACTACTAAAATGTGAAGTAGATTACATCTTACATCTAGCTTTAAGGCCGTGATATGCATATCACCTTGAAGTATTCTGGGGCATGGTGAGTACTTCCCAGTTTTCCCTTTGTCTACTACTCGCCGATTTTTTAATTTTTTTTATTATTATTATTTATTTATTTTCCCCGAGAGCTACAACATGACACCTCACTCTACCCAATCGGGCCACTAGTGCTCCACCTAGACTCCAACATGTCCACCCCGTATGGATTTATACATACATTGGGCTAATATCCCAGTATATGAGTGTCTATTGGTCTATATGCATCTATATACAAGCCTACCCGGTACTTAAAAAAACATTTCATAGCTTTTCCCATCGTATTCTACAATCTCACAGCCCAGAGTAAAATGCATAAACAAATGACCACCACCCTATACACGCAAAAAGATAGAAATGCGCGAATGAGAGGAATTGGGATAGACCGAGTTGTCTCCCTTGCATCAAAGCGTCTAGATGGGGCTGTGGTTGGAAATGTGCGATTATCCGGGGAATTGTACCAATTGTCATTCTATGCGCCATTTTGTCACACAAAACTCTTAAATTCGTGCATCATATTATTCTAGAATGTATTGTGAACACTTTGAGATAAACTGAAACGTACGGGTAGGAGAGATCTTGTCTGTTTAGTCAATTGTTGGATCATGTCGTCTGCCAGTTCGTTGTTGGTGCTGGCAGTACTACGCTGTAATCTCAGCTGAGCCATGCGCGAGGCATGGTGTAATTCTTGTTGATAAAGTCAATGAGTGATTTTGAGCGACAAACTCTATAAATAGTAAGATCGTAGGCATATATAGTGATGGTGTACGGATATTTCATGATGTAGCGGGAATGTGTAACGTAGAACAAATGTACGGTGTCCCATTCCGTGCTCCTTGTCAAGTTGCTGGAAAAATATCCTGGAGGACTGACTGCATATGTGGAGAATTACTGGAGCGTTATATGTCATGAGCTGTTTGAGAAAAATACGTGATATTTGCATTGATAAAAGGAGTGAGTGAGTGAATAGGGTTTAACGTCGCTTTCAACATTTTCTCAGCTATATCACGACGGGGAAGGGAAGGGAGGGGAGGGGTGAGGCAGGGGAACCTACTTGTAACAGAGCAGATCTAATGCTAAACCGGCAGTGGACGTCCATGCAATCGCGCGAATGAAACTAAAAATAGAGCTGTTTTGTTGACATAAAAACAGCTGATCCATGTGAAGGATGGTTCAGTTACACGAGAAAATTCTGCCAATATATAAATGCCTACCTATAGATACTAAACTTGGCCGCTACAAGTTTCCATAATATAGGGAAATAACTGTGATGTCTTTTTTCACTGTTCTCCTGAAGACCTAAGCTGAAAAATTTCGAGAAGGGGGGGGGGGGGTAATTTCCTAGCATAGATATTATTAAAAAATAAGTTATATTACATACGTGTACGGTGTTGATTGGTGTTACTGAGTGATACTGGTCAGCTGCATGTCATCAATGAGGCGAACACGGTACTTTTGAAGCTTCACTTGCTGGGATGACTGTGGGCTCAGGCTGGTGAAAAACGGTGTAATAGTCTGGCGAATTTGCACTGGTAAAATGAAAAAAAGTAAAAGGTTCTCCACAGCTCATACAAGCAGGCAAGCAGGCTGGCTGGCAGGCTAGAGGTGAGGCAGGCAGGTAGGCAGGTGAGGCTAGCTAGAGGTGAGGCAGGCAGGCAGGCAGGCAGGCAGGCTGGTCAGGTCAGGTCAGTCAGAGTGCTCCGCAGGGTAGTGCAATGAATACACCCCACCCCTAAAAATCGCCTGCTTTTATACGTTTTTCTACAATCCGCCATCTTAAACCCACCACCTCCATCCCACCACCCACCACAGCCGCCATCTTAAACCCACCACCTCCATCCCACCACCCACCACAGCCGCCATCTTAAACCCACCACCTCCATCCCACCACCCACCACAGCCGCCATCTTAAACCCACCACCTCCATCCCACCACCCACCACAGCCGCCATCTTAAACCCACCACCTCCATCCCACCACCCACCACAGCCGCCATCTTAAACCCACCACCTCCATCCCACCACCCACCACAGCCGCCATCTTAAGCCCACCACCTCCATCCCACCACCCACCACAGCCGCCATCTTAAACCCACCATCCACCACCCACCCACCACAGCCGCCACAACACCTATAGATTATGTTTATTACTAGGACGTCAGCGAAATACTAGTACCCATCCTCCGTATGGCAGAACTGTACAACCCAGAACAAGTCTAGACATGCCTTGATCACGTGATCGTCATGGGGAAACCCCCACTGGGGAATCCCCCTCCACACTTCCGCCACAAATCTGCGCAGAAACACCTGCGCACTCGTCAAAATGAGACCTGTGCCGTCCTTACACTACTACTTCCGTTGGCCTCAAGATGACGCAAGTGTCTCACCGAGTTCAGACATGAGGCTAGCCAGTGTAGAGCTGGAGTATATTACAAAATTGTCAACTTCATGGAAATATACTTGTATAATTTATATCTCGCATACATTGTAGCGTCGAAAGGAAACTGGCGACCATCTCAACGTCCGAGAATGAGTAAACGACAATGCTTAGGCGGAGGAGTACTATTTCAGCGATACGGATTTGATATTTTTGGAACATCATGATGTCTTGCCGGCATCATTGAAAACTGTTGACCGCTTCTCTCTTGCAGGAAACAAGCCCATTTTATGTATACTATGTATATATGATTGTCTTTTTGAATTTGGTGCTAATTCTGTTATATGGAATATGGTCTTTGGATTATGGACGCGGATATTCTCTAATGGACGACTGCTGAATTATGAATGACGGACCAGACGCTTGTAATTGGAAAGATATCGACAATCAATCACCTGAGAATTTTGTTATTATTTGACTAACATTGACTGCTTCACGAAGTCTGTGATAAGGGGTTTGGATTGACGGGGATAGGACATGTATAGACATATCCCGACCGTGGATTAATGTTTTATTATTAGCGTCATGTTTCCAGAGAATGTCAATAGTCTGTTATTTGGTGCAAAACATTGACATATTTCTCTTTGGAGGAAAACGTCTTTCTAACCGTAGATGTGTAATGTGATCCACCGAAGCCTGGTTTTGTGTGCGATATGAGGATGATGTTTGCATTTTTATTGTTTGTCTTATTTTCTCTCAAACTTTATTTATAGTCGGATATTAGTTGTGAGAGATATTGATACCTCATCGGCAGCGTCAGCTTGTCCTCAAACCTGAAACGGAATAATTACCTGTCACAATTTTCATATTTTCATATTGTACAGAATGTTTATGTATGGCGCCCATTGATAGAGTAAACAATGTAACGTATTTATTTGTCTTCCTTGTTGTTGCTTATAGATGTCCAAATGTTTCTAGTCCAAATTATTAAACTTGAACAAGACCAGAAAAATTTGATGTGCTTCTATTTATGTTCTTGACAAACTGCTCAACCCTTTTAGGACTGGTTAGACAGGGACCAATGTAGAAATAATCAAATCTGCTAAATTTTTCGAGTAGAAGCTTAAAGCCAATTATATTCGACCCCTGTAAGAGTAACCCGGAATGACCTCAACGGTCAGAAATTGGGCCATAAGACGTCAAATGAGATAAAATATTGCAATTGCAATTCTCACGGTTTGGGTCCTAAATCAGATTATTAAAGCTGACAAACTCAAACTATGAGATAGTCCAGGTATCACCGTTCCAAATAACCCAGCGATCTGTCATCTTAACATTGACACACAGAAAAAAAAATCCTTAAAAATTTCAGGAATATTCCCCGACTATTACACCAGCGGAATATTCCTCAACATAACTAAAGAATATTCCTTACCATGTTAAGGAATTTCCTTAACATACTACGGAATATTCCTTATTGAATTTTAAGGAATATTCCGCTGGTGTAATAGTCGGGGAATATAGGGAAAAAAAATTCAGTGCACTAGGGTTGAGAAATTGGGCCAGAAGAGGTCAAATGAGATGAAACCTAGCAAAATTTACAAATTTTGATCATAAATCAGACCTTTCAAAGCTGACCACCCAAGTTATTTCATAGCCCAGGCGTCAGTCTTAAAGAATAAGTTGTCATCTTGAAAATTGAACTTACGGGTCACAAATTAGGTCAGAAGTGTTCATATTGGCAAATCTAGTAAAATTGAATGATTCACTTTTTTATTGGGATAATCGGTGTAAATAGTTGAGCTCCTCGCGCAGAACCAGTCCGCATTTCCGTTCACGGAAAGTCCGGGGGATGATTGTGCCTTGAGAGGGGGCAAGTCTGGACATGTCTGGTGCCTTATGAAACGAGAAAGGGAAAATTCCCTTCTCCGACCAACTTGTTTCCCCCTCCCTTTGATATCCATAGTGTGAGGTCTATGCAACTGTCCAAAAGCGAAATCAATGTGGACAGGTAAACATTAGAGAATATCATGGAATCAGATTGTCCATATCGTTTTATCACTAGACCTTCTGTCTGAAACTAAGTCGATCGCAGAGTTGAATTCCTCTTCCTCGCCGCATAGGACACCAGACATTTCCAGACTCTCTCAAGGAGCAAGATAAAAAATTCACCGGAAGTGTCCTCCCGCCGGATGTGATGTCATCTCCCTGACCTGCCATGAACAGAATGCTCACAGCGTCTGCGCGACGTATTCCACTATTTACCCCAGGAGTCAATGCGCCACATAACCTAAGAGACTTATTCTTTATTTCTCCCAAGCGTTAAATTAAAAATAATAATAATAACCGGCGTGTCATCTTGAATAACGACCGCAGAGGTAAGAAATTACGTCGAGGGGGTCAATTTCCGTTTCCCGAGTGTTTTCATTCCTGAATTTGATTATCGAAATAGCATCTGGCGAATGACAGTACGCTCTACGGATAGGGTAGTCTTATTAATTGTAGACATTGTGGCAACTTCTTTAACAGGTGTGTCACAGTGGGGTCGAAATATAGGGTAGATCTAATCCGGTTAAGATGGAATTACATACATATCTCACCAATTACATTTCTACGTGGCTTTTAGATCTTAACACTATCAGGCCTGAAACGGGGGGCCCTACCAAACTTTCTCCCCTATTTCTGGAAGGACACAAAAATGAAAGCTGACCCACTACGACGTTTTAATTTATCACATTGGGGTCATTTTGTGCATATTTGCATAACCCTCCGAGCAGAGGGTCATGGGTAAATTTAACTTGAAAAGTGATGTTTTCTTCAAAATTTCTGCTTTTTGGGAGAAAACTTGAGACTATTATTTACTAATTCAAAGCAATCGACCAAAATACCTGTTTTGAAATTGACGTCACTGTGATGTCATTAAAGCGCTCATCTTGTTTTTTTTTTACATTTTCTGGTGGAGCTTGACCCAAGGAGATACTGTGAGTAGTATAGTCTAAGCATATTGGGCCTTATTGACCTTTGACCTCGGGCCAAACCACTTTTAGTCGGGAGGGGTGCAAGGTTGTTAAAGAATGGTTTAACCCAAACATTGGCGTGGAGGTTTGTGGAGGTCACAGGGCAGTCAAGTGGACTATAGTTCCGACAGGTGGCGCCACCAGGGTGACGTCACTTCCCATGTCTATGTGGCATGTATTTCTCTGCGGTCTGACGGTAATGCCGTTTGATTCCGCGGACAGAAAGTAGTCCCAATTATGTGGGTTTTCATGAGAATGTTCGGCAATCTTCAGGGGCGAGAGGGGCCCCTAGTAGACCGATTGGATCGAGTG
Source organism: Hanleya hanleyi (assembly GCA_036873755.1). NCBI lineage: Eukaryota > Metazoa > Mollusca > Polyplacophora > Lepidopleurida > Hanleyidae > Hanleya > Hanleya hanleyi. The sequence goes on along the minus strand of JAVTVY010039537.1, from coordinate 5,995 downwards.
AAGTCAAAGTCGAGTCAAAGTGAAGCGCTCCTCCAGAGCCATCATGGGTGGTTGTATGTAAAATTAAGATTTGTCCCGAAAATATAAAAAGCGGAACACGGACTTTATCCCTAAACTAGGGGAAAACTCCTATCAGCCCTATCCAAAAGGGCTAATATCGGTCCCCGGGCTTATCGGGGTCTGCCTATCAAGCCATGGGTGGGTGCGTGTAAAATCAGGATTTTTTCCCGAAAATATAAAAAATGGAACACGGACTTTACCCCTAAAATAGGGGCAAACACCTATCAGCTCTATCCAAAAGGGCTAATATCGGTCCCCGGGCTTATCGGGGTCTGCCTATCAAGTCATGGGTGGGTGCATGCAAAATGAGAATTTGTCTCCGAAAATATAAAAAACGGAACACGGACTTTACCCCTAAAATAGGGGTAAACCCCTATCAACCCTATTCAAAAGGGCTAATATCGGTCCCCGGGCTTATCGGGACCTGCCTATCAAGTTATGGGTGGGTGCATGTAAGATGAGGATTTGTCCCTGAAAATATAAAAAGCGGAACAAGGACTTTATCCATAAAATAGGGGAAAACTCCTATCAACCCTATCCAAAAGGGGTCATATCGGTCCCCGGGCTTATCGGGGCCTGCCTATCAAGTTATGGGTGGGTGCATGTTTTCACAGAAAAAAAATATATAAAAAGCGGAACACGGACTTTACCCCTACAATAGAGGAAAATCAACCCTATCCCAAAGTATAGTCACGGTTTATTCATTCACATTGATCTTTGACCTCTTGGGGTCAATGAGCGTCAATATGCTCTTTAAGTGCAGAAGGTCAATGAGTGCAAGTGTACTACTCTGTATCTGGCGTTAGGATGCGTAGGTGTATGACGTCACTTCCGGTAGGCGTGAATCGGGCGTGACACTCGGGAACATGTGAGTGGGATTCGATTGGACTAATGTATGGTCCGTTTTCATCATTTTGCGCATGCGCATTCTGGCCGTAGTATAGAAAGCAGGCATTTTGGGGATTCGTGGAGGTTTTTTGAGTGATTGAGGTACCATACCTGGTCAAATGGACCGTGTGGGGTATCAGTTTTACATCCGGGTCCTCATCTTACATACAGATGTAGTATAGAAAGCAACAATTTTTGGGCCCCGAGCTCCCGCCTGCCTCATCCCCGAGCTCCGAGCTCCGAGCTCCGAGATCCCGACTACTCCATCCCCGAGCTCCGAGCTCCCGTCGTTACGCCTTAACGCCCGCCGTTACGCTTTAACGCCCTAGCATAACGCATTGACGCCATGATATACACAGACGAAAGAAAAACAACAACAACAAGGATGAGAGATGAGAGAACAACAACAACACCATGGCTTTTTTCATATGGTTTATTCTCCCCTCCAGTACATCATACCCACGCTGGGGGAGCCGCGTCGGGTATGTTTACAATTTAAGAAGACTCTTGTCCAATCAGAGGCCGCCATTTGGCGCTGTATCATTCATATTTTTTCTTGCCCGTTACTGCGTTAGGTGTGTTCTCGGCTGCTCTTGTCCAATCAGAAGTCGCCGTTTCAGAAACTTTCATCTGTGCTTGGTGTGACCTAATCGTCGTCGGGCAGGCCTGGATATTGTTCGGGCAGCATGTCCTGAAAGAGCAGTTTGCGGATCTTTTTTTCGCATTTTCCAGGGCCTCAGTGGGTGGTAGACCCATATCCTCTTCCAAGTGACGCTTGGTCTTCATTATGGACCTGTGCGTGGGGTCGCCTTTCATTTCAAGCGGTAGTAAGGTATGCTGTTCATAGATCGCCATGGCTGTTTTCCTGATGCAGGGGCGCATTTGGGTGTACGCCTGTTGTAAGTTATCCTGTCCGGCGTCCTCGATCGCTGCAGCATTAGCTGTTGTCACAATACGATCCCAGGAGGTAGGTTCTGCCTCACTTTCCTGGTATGTAGGCTGACTATCTGAGGTCAAGCTCTCCGTATCAGTATATAGACTCTCAGCAATCTCACTTTGCTGGGATGTAGGCTGACTATCTGAGGTCAAGCTCTCCGTATCAGTAGATAGACTCTCATCAATCTCTGTATCGGCTTCTTGTGCCTCGGAGTCTTCAATCCCATGTAAATTTTCTCGTGTCGCATCATATCGTAACGTCTGGTGAACGTGCGTTGGCACTCAGAGCAAGTATAAGACATTTTGACGGTTGAACGTTGACTGTGCGTATTTTGGCAATACACTTGCTTTTATAGAAGGTAACGCCCGTCAACGCTTAGCTTAACGCTTCAACGCCCTGGCCACCAATACATCGAAATGCAGTCACGCCCGTCAACGCCCGTCGTTACGCCTTAACGCCCGTCTCAACGCCCGGCAACGCCCGTCTCAATGCCTTAACCCTATCTGGCCTGGGCTTTTTGGGACCTGTCCGGGCCTGGGGGGGCCGAAATGGCCCCGCTAATTATTTTTCTTATCCCTTGAGCTAGGGGGGCTGAAACTTACCACACTATACCCTTGATGGCCAAGATGGCCGCTTTGATGACGTCACAGTGACGTCATTTTCAAACACGGCATTTTTTGGTCGATTTTTCGGTCGGATTTTTCGAATTTTTTATTTATGCAATTTCTCCGCAAAAACTGCATGATAAATTAGTAAATATTAATGTGAGGTGAAATAAAATAGTTTTTCCCCTTTTTTCATCGCGGAAAAGCAGAAATTTTGAAGAAATGTGACAAAACATCACTTTTCTGGTACCCTACGTGGCCGCCATCTTGAATTTACCCACGATCCTCTGCTCAGGGGGTTATGCAAATGGGCTCAAAATGACCCCAATATGATAAGCTATAAAGTCCCGGAGTATCAGCACTGAATTTTTCGTCGTTCCGGAGATAGCGCAGAAAGTTTGGTAGGGGGGGCCATAATGCCCTCCCCCCAGGCCAGGTAGGGTTAACGTCCATTCAGTGACGTCATCGTACGCCGGCGCACACACACACATACACTTCAGATCAGCTGAAAGGTTAATGTTAGCGCACCAATGGCGCGCAAACGAAGTGCGCCAACACAAAGGTATAGCGCGCCAATGCCCATGATTATCGGCTGGCCATTGTTCTAACTCTGTTGAATGTAGTCCGTCGACATGACTGAACACAGGCCGCGCGCTATCAGCACAGTCAGACAATGGCTGGAAGCGAGCTGCTTTGTTAGCGAGCGATCGTTCACGCGACAGAGCTCAAGAAAATCAGTTGGGAGTCCACGTGGCATTAATCGGCACGAATTTTTAAAAGGAAATAGATTTAAGATTTATTTTAATCATAAACACTGCTGGCAAAATGGATTGTAATTTGTGCTTCGTCGGACACCTGCTTTCAAAGTTGACCCAGACTTGCGCATCTCACGGAATAGCTTTCTGGTATTAAAGAATAGGTATTTGTTTATTGGAAGTTTCATCTTACGGCCGCTTCTCATACAGATGCGCAAGTTCAAGTCATTCGTTTTTATATATTCAAAATTCTTGCAAATTGTGTTAATTTTGGCCATTCAAGAGTAAATGCCCGGGATTTTACTACCGGATTATGCAGTGTATAAATATTTAATCAGTGGGACAAGAACCGATGAAACGAATTATGTAATACCCGTATCTTTTTACTAGAAATCGGTTGATTGATTTGATTGAAGTCTGGTAATCCCTTTCTGAGGATTTGTCAGCAATAAAACAGAACTCACTCCTCTGTGAAATAGATCAACCCTCATGAAATCTGGCGTCTACACACAACCCAGCTATCCAGACGAACTTTGGTACAAGTGTTGGATGCTGTCTGAACATGCTTAATATAGCCCCGCGCGACCAGTTTGACCTCACGTGGCTTTTCGCGGGAAAATGAGAAAGACCGACTGATGGGAAAATCTTTCACTTTAAGTTATAATCCATATTACGATGAAAACAGTACAGTCGACGGCAGTTCAATACGATTTCACTTGAGTACATGTACGTATATCATCGCAGGTTACTCATGCACAAATACATGAATTTACACGTTTAAAGTCTGCGGCGTATTCTTTTTGATCAAATGATAGAGGAAACGAATTAGTATGAGGACAATCCGTATGGGATTAATCTGTTATTATTTTGTTTTTTTTCTAGCCCTGCCGCTGTAATGTTAATACATACCGCTATGTTGTGTTAATCTTCGGGTTAATTTGCAAAGGACCATTGATAGCGCGAGATTAAACTGACAGAGTGAACTTTATTTTTGACACTAATCCTATACCGATAATCACTGTTCATCAACTATAAATACGGCACGAACAACGATGGTATTTATACATTTAGCGCTGGAAAAGATATTCAATCAACAAAGTAATGTACCGCGAAATTCGAATAAAACATTGAGTTGATGGGCCGCGAAATCCGAATGGGAAGCGGCCCTTAAACTATACAATTTCAATCATGGTACGATCACTGAGAGAAAAACACCATGGCTGTACCAATTCGACGAATTTCCAGATATTTTCAAGCAAAGATCGACACGCTCAACAGCGCCAATGTGGGACCTTTACAAATTAAAAAACGACTGATTGCTGAAGACGGGATTCGAATAACTACCAAATCCATTAAATTGTACCTAGCAAGACGGGCCTCCGAGCTGGAATCAGGAAAACGAAGGCCGAAATCTAGACTACGACCAGAGAAGCAGCTACTCGGCCCCGAACATCTCGCGTTCATTGATCGAGAAATGGAGACAGATGATGAAATAACCGCGCCAGAGCTCCAGAAAAAGTTAGAAGATAAATACAATCTCAAAGTCTCCATTTCGACTATCAAAAAGAGCTCGCCAGGGGTTAGGCTGGACAGCCACAAACTCCAGATACTGCCAGATAGTCAGGGAAATAAACAGAGAGAAGAGGAAGCAATACTGTTTGGAAATCCTTCGCACTGACGAACAATTTGATGATGTGATTTTCACTGACCCTCCCTCCATCCCCGACATCAAAACCAACATTTCAAATGTGTTAATGTATACTTCCTGTCGAACAGTATAACGGATGTTATATTGTCAGCAAGAAAACAACACTGTAAAGATTAATAATCTCGTTAAGTTTGGCGTAAACAAGTGGAGAATATAAACATAACAGTGCATTCTCTCTCTGACGGGGTAAAGCGATATCCCGCTTTCGTCCAACAAAATGCGCGTCTGTGTCTCATTTGAAAAGAAATGAAATGGCATTAACTTATTGTTTATGTAGAAATCTCTGTTATTGTTTCTTTTTTTGTTATTTAGCTGGAACGATGAATGCGTGGGCCATAAATGTTAATTCTTATTTTCTCATCGGAAGTTTCGTGTGCAACCTTTAACAGTCGGGCGGTAACGAATAAAGAGCATATACAATTGGAGTATTTGTCATTCTCTGTAAGGGGCTAATTGATCTTTTGAGTTTCTGTGTATATTTTGGTTAGGCGGTTGTAACAAGACAAGCCAAAGAGACAACTAGTCTGACCGAGCACTGCATGTTGCCCTGATTATGACCTCGACTCGCCCGCGTGTCTGAATTTATACGAAGCTGTATTCATTTGAAATGTTACGTTCAACCGTTTTACTGACCGTTCTGAAAGAGGAGGCGGCCTTCGCAATTTGCACACACCAACGTTTTATGAATTCTGATAATATATTTATCTTTGGGGAAACTTTTGGTAATGAAGATTATTCGTAGTCTCAACCGAATGTTCACAAGACGGCCGAGTTTCCTTGGAGCGCAAACAAAAATAATAGATAATCATTTACAGCATTCTTATTGAAGTCAAATATTCTATATATTTTTTTAATTACTTAGCCAGTAATTTAAACTGTAGAATAGATGGTGCATCCCCGACATCAAAACCAACATTTCAAATGTGTTAATGTATACTTCCTGTCGAACAGTATAACGGATGTTATATTGTCAGCAAGAAAACAACACTGTAAAGATTAATAATCTCGTTAAGTTTGGCGTAAACAAGTGGAGAATATAAAC
>JAVTVY010039536.1:0-18317 GCA_036873755.1 Hanleya hanleyi | reverse complement strand
TATTACGACCATTTGCTGTCTGTTTGTAAGATAATTTTCGAACCATTTTAATAGAGATCCCCCTATGCCCATAATCCGCAATTTATGTATTAACCCTTTGTGTCATACTCTATCGAACGCTTTAGATATGTCACAGAATACGGCTCTCACCTCCTTCCCGTCGTCCATAGCTTTGCAAATGAAATTATATATATCCACCAATTGGTAGACTGTACTATCACCAGGAAGGAAGCCAGACTGTAAATTTGTTAGCAAATTATTGTCCACCAAAAAGTTGAATAGATATTTGAAAACGCATTTCTCAAAGACTTTACTGATTGTACTGGTTAGAGAAACTGGGCGGTAATTTTGTATGTCATTTTTGTTTCCTTTTTTGAAGATTGGTATAACATTAGCAAGTTTCCAGTTGGTTGGGAATACGCCACTATCCAAACATTTGTTGAAGAGATCCGACAAGGGCTTAGACAATTCGGTTGATGTACATTTGAGTATTCTATTGCTTATCCCATCAGGTCCGTGAGCTTTTTTAATATTTAAATTTCGTAAGATGTTTTCAACGTCAGAAGGCGTAATAACTATTCGGTCTAGGGTATTATTAGTTGGGGTTACTGGAGGCAAGGTTGCATTTGAATCATTGATTTGAGAACTCATAGTGAAGAAATTGTTAAAAGCATTGGCAATGTCTAACGGTTCACATAGTACTAAATTATTGTATACTATGTTGGGATAAGAACTACACATTGATTGTCCCTTTGTATAATTTTTTTATTAATCTCCACCAGTCTTTGTCTCTGCAGTTCATTTGTGATATATTCATATCAAGTTTGTTTTCGTAATCTTTTTTGGCTTGTCTAACTTTTGTAATTGTTTCGTTCCTTAATTTCCGAAACTGATCCCATAAGTTATCCGAATTTGATGTTTTTGCTTTTTTGTGGATACGGTCACGTTTCCTCATCATTGTCCGTAATTCTCCGTTCATCCATGGCTTATCATTCGGTCGTACAGTGATAGATTTATGTGGGATATGTAATTTACATGTCAAATGTATGTATGATGATATATCATCAGCTGATTTATTGACGTCATCACCTAGTAAATCTGTCCATTGAGTTTGGCTGAAAGCATTTTTTATCCCAATTTCGTCCATCTGGTCATATAGCCATATCTCACGTTTAAAACTTTGTTGTTTATTGTTAGTTTTATAAGATAATTTGATAAAGGTTGCGTGGTGATCACTACAAATTGGTTCTATGACGTCCGAATGGAGGATAATATTTGGACAAGACACTAATATTAGATCTATTAAGCTCTTAGAGATGCGGGTGACCCTTGTTGGTTCAGAAATTATCTGTTTAAGATCGAAAAAGCTTTCGAGATTACGTATCTTTGGATGTGTATGCGTCAGGCAGTCTGAATTAAAGTCACCCACAATAATACATTTATTATCCATTCGATCTCTCACTTTTGAAATTGACTCATTAATTAAATCCCAATATCTTATTCTGGCGGATGGAGCACGATAGAACGTTCCCAGCATAAATTTGTTATTTTGTAGTCTAATTTCCACCCAGACTGCTTCAAGACCATCTATTTCGAAATCCTTTTTCTCATCATATACTATTGTTTCTTTGATGTAGATTACAATCCCTCCACCGCCTTGGGTCAAGCGATCCTTCCTAATTGGTGGATGATGATAACCTGGAATTTGTATGGACTCAGTACTGATACTATCGTCTAATTTACTCTCTGTTATGGCAATTATGTCAAATTCACTTAATTCGGTATGGACAAGGAGTGACTTGTAACGTAATCCACAGACATTAAGATGGACAATAGACAATGGCCTGACGTCGGGTCCCGGATTCAATTCTATATCTCCGCTCAGTATTAGTAGGTGACAAGTGTATATAGATGTGTTAATGAGGAAAGTCAGATATGACGAGTCGAGTTGTAGGCCAGAGCAAAAACAATTTCCATATTGCACAGAACAGTTGTAAGCAGTTGTACCTAGGGGTATGACATCGCCCATTGGATGTACAGAAATAATGCTGAGACAAATCAGTAAGAGCAATGTATATCGAGAAAATAGATATGGTAACTCACAAAAGTAAAAACTTGTTGAGGGAAATTTCTGAGTGGGTAAGTCAATAATATCCATATTTAATTTTTCATATAATCTTTGTGTTATTTTCTTGGTACTTTTGGAACGACCAGTTTTGAAGTAGAAGCACCCTATTCTTGCCCTATATACATCAAGTGATATCACCTAAAAAGAAGTTGTGAAAAAGCAAAATAGGACAAGTGATAGGGGCTTCAATCTTCAAATAACATATCATAGTACTAAATTCACAGTATTCATAGTTGACCAGTCGAGATTTCCGCATATTACTAACAAACACAACATCAACATAAAAGGAAAAAAGAAGAAAAATCGCGTGAAAAATAATCAATATACACATATACCGTTGTCTAGTTGATGGTCGGTGGATAGGGTATTTCCTAGGCGAACTTTAAAATTTCTGTTGTTTAGGAAGTTTTTTATCCAGTGTTGCATTCTTCCCTTAATCCCAAGTTTGCTTAATTGAATAATTATGCCGTCCTGCCATACAAGGTCAAATGCTTTTTCTATGTCTAGGAAGATACCTAGTGTGTACTGATGTTTGGCATTCCCCTTTTTTATTGAATGTTGTAATCTGGCTATATGGTCTAATGTACTTCTGTTCTTACGAAAGCCGCTTTGGGTATTGTTTAATAAGTTGTTGTTTTCCATATGAAATTCCAATCTATTGTTTACCATGGTTTCCATTATTTTGCATAGATTTGAAGTGAGAGAAATTGGGCGGTAAGAGCTGCTGTCTGATGGATCTTTACCTGGTTTTGGGATTGGGATAACGATAGATGTTTTCCATTTACTTGGAAGTTGTTTGGTCTGCCAGCTGACATTAATTAGTTTCAAAATTAGTTTCTGTGTTTTATTTGGTAGGTGTTAAAGGATCGTGTATCCTAGTTTGTCTTCACCAGGTGAGCTCTCTTTTTTACAGTGTATAGCTTTGCGGTATTCATTAATGTTGAAGTCTGCATTGAGATAGTTTTCTAAATGATCGTCCAAATCGTTTTCTATCGTTGTTTCCTCCTTAATTTTTCTGAATTCTGGTTTCAGGTTGCTATCGCTACTGTTTGAAGCGAAAGATTCGGCGAGGTGTTCTGCCTTTTCTTTGTTCGTTTTTTTAGTTTTGTTCAGTACAGGGACTGTGTTTGTTAACTTTCCTTGTATATTTTTTATTTTGTTCCATACTTTTTTTGAGTTGGTTTTGGTATCCCCGCTTAAACCCGTTCGAATCCCGCTTTTTCTCTCAAGAATCATTTCACTTTTATTTGAGTCCCCTTATCATAATAACTTTTAAAGGAGTCTTAAAGAATTGTGAACGCCTGAAATTTGTAGATGGAATGTGAAGGAGAATCATAAATATTCGGTGGTTTCTTATATAAATCTCCTATAATGGGATATTTTATTTTTCCGGAATACATATTTTCTTTTCATTTTTTGTCTACATATTTTGCTAAACAATGAAAAACACATCGGAATGCATATACGTGTAGAATGTAAGAAGCAATTCAGAACGAGATTTCTCTTAAGAAAGTATTTTATAAATATTCGGCCTCTCAGATATTATCTGTTTGAATGTCACGAGCAAACCAACATGATGTGAATAAAGTCTTCATGAAACTGAACAAGTCACTCAAACGAAAATAGCATATTGTTATAGCGTTTACGCCCTCTTTACCCCGTTTGGCACTTTCTCTGTCTTAGGGTAAAAACAATTATTGAAATTGTTGGTTCTTGGTCACTTCCCATTGGGATTTTTTTTTTCTTTATTTATATTTCATTATACATTTTTCATACTCTTCTTTCTGCCGAAAATTATCTCTTAAAGGCAACGTTGCTCCTTCATTTTACTATGTTGGCGATCGTAAATTCCAAATTATTCATTCACTGTTGAGACTTGGCTGTAGCTCGCTTAACGCATATATGTATCTACGACATATCACTGAAAATCCTTATTGTGCTTGCGGACATGACGAAGAAAACCCGGAGCACTATCTTCTGTTTTGTCCTCTTTACACACCATTTAGAACCCAAACAATTCAATTACAAAATCATGATATCGAAACCCTTTTATTCGGAAACCTATACCTTAGCATTGAAGAAAATACAAATATCTTTATCACTGTCCATAATTTCATCATGCAATCAGAACGATTTTCTAGTGATGGCGATTCATTACTCTTTCGCAAATGATATACATGTATAACCATTTAAGCGTACTATTTATTCTGAAGGAAGCCTATGTGATCATACTTTTTATAAGTTAGTGTATATAATTAGTATTGGGTACACTTGTCTATTGTATAGATTGATAATTCGTAGAAATATATATTACTAATACTGAGAGCATAGAATAATTGTATATACTAGATTGTTTAACTCATGTATTTGTATATAAATGTTTTTCTTTCTTTATTTTCACATATTATTACATATTATTTCATCTTTTCGCCAAGTTAATGCAACGTTCTTTATTTGATTCCACTCACGATTTGTATTTTTCAATTTGTTTGTCTGGGAGAGGCGTTAGTATAGGCTTGCCTGTTCGCCAAGCAGAAAGTCTTTGTTCCGACTTGTACATACATGTCAGCTTCTGAGTCGGTTGTCAGAGGAACTCAAAACCAAGCAGCCTCATGATGACCCCCAACTGACAACTGATGGGGCGAGTTGAGGCTAATCTAATGAGGCGACATGAACATAAAATAAACGAGTTCAATCAATCATTAAGTACCAATTCAATCAAGTATTACCAAATATTGTAACATTGTGATATATCTTATAACTCTTCCTTATTTCAACTGTCGCCCACTTCAGGTAATTGAAAGAGAAAATGGTAGCAATAACTTAATTGAATTAATTTAATTTACCAAACGATAAACTACTATGACTAAATATATTTTGTCAGAAATTTGAACAATAAATGACAACGGCGATCATTTGGACAAATTATGTTTAAACCATTATTCATTCACGGTTGAGACTTGGCTGTAGCTCGCTTAACGCACATATGTATCTACGACATATCAGTGAAAATCATTCTTGTGCTTGTGGATATGACGACGAAAACCCCGAGCGGGATTCGAACCCACGACCCCGGCTCTACCTACTGAGCTTTGACGGCCCATTGGTATTACAACCGTGGATTGTCCCTGTGATGACCAACCTTCTCTCTCGGTGTTGCAATGTGCGCAACTGGCTTTATAATGAAAAAAATGACATTTGGTATGGCGTATAGCCCGTCACTGCCCATGCATATGAAATGATTTTTGAGAGAGAAAGGATAAATTGGTCGTCAGCGGGATTCGAACCCACGACCCCGGCTTATCGAGCCGATTCCCTACCTACTGGGCTATGACGGCCCATAGGTATTACAACCGTGGATTGTCCCTGTACATGTGATGACCAACCTTCTCTCTTGGTGTTGCAATGTGCGCAACTGGCTTTATAATGAAGAAATGACATTTGGTATGACGTATAACCCGTCACTGAGCATATGTATATATGATCATTGCTTTAGCAAAATATATCTATATCTGTTCTGCAAGGTTACTGCAAAATAGAGAGTCTTCCCTGACATGCACAGTTACCAGGCGCCCATAGATCTGGGCCTAATCAACTATTCACATATATCAGACCGCACTGCGGTGGTCTATTGGTTAGAGCGCCGGCCTCGAAAGCGGTAGGTACTGGGTTCGATCCCAGGCCGGGTCATACCTAAGACTTGAAAAATGGAACTTGTTGCTCCCTCGCTTACACTCAGCATTAAGAGGATAGAACAAGGACTGGTTCGCTCGGTGTCAGTATAATATGACTGAGTGGGGTGTCATGTCTGCCTACGGCATGATATTTCAGTGGGACAGCACTATAAAATGGCAGCATTAGATCCGCTCTGTTACAAGTAGGTACCCCTGCCCCTGCCCCTCCCCCTCCCCTTCCCTCCCTTCCCTTCCCCGCCGTGATATAGCTGAAAAAATGTTGAAAGCGACGTTAAACCCTATTCACTCAGTCACTCCTTTACATGTATCAGTGATAGTCTTTTACCGTATTGTTTTTATGTATTGCTTGTACTTTTTTATGTCTTGTATGTACGTTTTTATGTAGTTCCCTTATCCCTCGGGAAGAAACGAGCAATAAACCATATTATCTTATCTATCTTATCCTGTATATATGCTCAGTGACGGGTTATACGCCATAACAAATGTTTAATGTATAGTTCGATAATTCGTAGAAATATATATATATAATACTGAGAGCATAGAATGGTATATATCATATTGTTTAACTCATGTATTTGTACATAACTGTTTTTCTTTCTTTGTTTTCACATATTATTACATATTATTTCATCTTTTCGCCAAGTTAATGCAACGTTCTTTTTTTTTGTTTCCACTCACCGTTTGTACTTTCAATTTGTTTGTCTAGGAGAGGCGTTAGCCTTGCCTTGTTCGCCAATCCCAGTTTTCCCTTTGAGGAAATAAATATGTTTAAACCGAAAGAAGAATCGACCATGTACAAGTTCGCCGGTCTTTTCTTGGTTAGGTTATACTGGTAAATATGTGTTCTTTGTTCATGTTTCATTACAGACTAGGGGAGTAGGAATTAATGTTGCTTTCCACGATTTGTGTGCACCGTAAAGAGTTTAGATCAAAGACTGGTTGGCCCCTGGTCAGGATAATGTGACTTATTGGAGTATGTGGACAGCTCTGTCACAACAGGCTCCGTCGTGATTTGACTGAAAAAATTCAAAGCGGCTTTAATCTTACTCATTCACTCCTGTAAATTCATGAACACTGGGGTTGTGTTTTTGTCTTCCAGATCGAGGGTACCGTATACAATTATAGCAATAAGTAAGTAAGTTGTTTATTCTCATCACCTTAGATACAAAGGTACAGAGTAATACAATAGTAATACAATAGTATTGTAAATGGGGTTATCCATAACAAACCCTCCTTACACGTCTCTTTGTTTCATTGTCAATCATTGTTTACCAAATTATTACATAACAAAGGATCACAAGATAACATCTTTAACAAACTAAGAAATGTAACGTGTAATTGAAATAAAACATTGAGTTGATGGGCTGCGAAATCCGTACGGGAAGCGACCCTTAAACTGCAATTTCAATCAATCAAATCAGAACTCTGCCTTCACGAAGGTTTCAAATTACCAGACAATATGTCTGTATACACAACTGAATTAGTCGCCATAATCAAGGCCCTCGAATGGGTTCTTTAGAGGCGACCGGTTTCCACCGTTATTGTTAGCGACTCCTTAAGCGGACTGATATCTATAGAGAACTCCAAATCCGACAGCAGACCTGATCTCATACACGAAATAGAAATTTGAATTACACAAATACGAGACATTGACGTCATTGTTGTTGTTGTTCCGGACGTTCCTACTTTCAGACTAGGAGCACCCTCTTACAGAGGTATTTAGAAGCTTGCAATAACGCCGCCGCTTACTAGGGTGGTAGAGACAGAGTCAGTAGCAATCGAGGTCCCGTGATGTGCAGGTTGTGCAAGTAACTTATTTACAGTGCATTGACACCTCCTGACTGTACATATAGACCCGTCCCTTTTTCTGACCAGGTGTGTGCGATGTACTACTGTGAGTGGATTTATATAACGGTCACTGAAAGACACCCAGGTACTTTATTCCCCCAGTACCTCTGCTGGCGAAGGTCTAGCGTAGCAACTAGTTCCACCATCAGTCCATTTTACCCTGGACACCGAATCAGTCCAGCACCTGATTGATTGATTGATTGATTTATTGACTTTTAAGGGCCGCTCCCCTTACGGATTTCGCGGCCCACCAAATAGATTACATAGGTATTTACATGTGTATTCTTGACTGGAATATATTTTGTCTATACTTTATATAATAACGACTATTTACAAGGTAAAGTTCAATGTACATGGAGTAGTGGAAAAGGAGTATATACAAAAGTAAACAAATATTAAATAGTAATTGGCAGTTATTTTAAAGTTCCATTGTTCTCTGCATTATTATTTTTAGTTCTTTTCTGCCCCACCGCCGGCCAGGAAAAACCCCGGTATAGTACTTTGTCGCCATACTCGAGGAAACCTGCACCCCATCCCAATGCGGCACGGCTTCCCAAATGGGGCTTTGGGTATTTGTCGTCAGTTCGTTTGGTTTGTTGAGATCGTAAGCGGGTAGATATATCGGTGCTATTCCTCTGGTTCAGAATCTGTTGGTTTTCCAGTGTTTGTTGTTCATTTTTCCTTTAATAATGACTTGGTAGCTTCTGTTAGGTCAGTTCGTCGGTGTTGTTGTTTGTCATCTCCTGGTCCACTGTTTTCTGTTTTGGGGGCGTTTCTTCTTTTCTGTTTTTTTTTTTTTAAATTTTATTTTCCCTGGTTTCCGTCTTGTTTTCAGTGATGTCTGCTCCTCATGGCTCCCAGTATGGCCCTTCGCATAGACCGGTAGAACAGCTCCTGGCCTAAATGGTTTAGGTGGACTCCGTCGTGGAATAGGATTTGTTTTGGGGGGTGGATCATTCCCCGGTGTTTCCAAAAAGTGGCCATTGTGTTTTTACTTAGTAGTTGGTTAAGTTTTTGAATTTTGTTGTTGTAGGAATGGACCGAAATGTGCCGAGTTACCTGATGGAACACCAGCTGACTGATGTAGATCCTCGGAATTTGGAATTTGGTCTGGAGTTCACCTATCAGGGCCATGATGTCGTAGTAAATTGCCGATTCATTTTTGTAGGAGTCAGCATCATTTCCGCCAATATGGAGGATGAGTAGGTCAGGATTTGTCTCCCGTAGGAGGTTTTGCAGTTTGTTCGAGTTTCGTAGGGTCCCGACTCTGGCCCCGCCAATACCAAAGAATCGAATGTCCTGGCCTGTGCCAAAGTCTAGCCTAGAGCCCGGGACTTGTTTTCGAAGGATGCTGCTCTCCAGTCTATGGACGTCGCTCGAGCCGACAATGATGATCTTCATCATGTTCATTTCCATTTCTGAAAGTATAAAATGAAAAGTGTGTAGTTTTCATTTTTGTGGGTGACATTATTTGTGTGCGTGGTTGTTTCTTGGACGTGTGCTAATGATTTATGTCCTTGATTGTTGAATTGGTAGCGGCCTTTAGGTTTTAGAGACGAATGTGGTTACCGGCCCACACGGAACATGGTATCTCCGGTGCCCACATTGCCTATATTTTATTGCGAAAAAGAGATTTTTGGCCAATATTGTCGCAGGGATGTTGATTGGTCTTGGTCTCCGATTGTTGAGACTAATGTGGCAACCGGCCCACACAGAACATGGTATATCCGGTGCCCACATTGCCTATATTTTATTGCGAAAAAGAGATTTTTGGCCAATATTGTCGCAGGGATATTGATTGGTCTTGGCCTCCGATTTTTGAGACTAATGTGGCAAACAGCCCACACGGAACATGGTATCTCCGGTGCCCACATTGCCTATATTTTAGTGCGAAAGAGAAATTTTTGGCCAATATTATCGCAGGGATGATGATTGGTCTTGGCCTCCGATTTTTGAGACTAATGTGGTAACCGGCCCACACGGAACATGGTATCTCCGGTGCCCACATTGCCTACATTTTATTCCAAAAGAGAAATTTTGGCCAATGCTGACATTGTTAGTTAGTGGTGCATGCCTGTCCAATGCTGACATTGTTAGTTAGTGGTGCGCATGCACGGGGGTAGTGATATATACTGGAATAATAGCCAGCAGTTTTGATAAAATTTATTAAGGACTTCAATACCTGTTTTCTAATGGGGAGCTTAGGGTTTAATATTGTTGGTAATGTTAAGGGAGTGTCGATTTTCTTTAGGTCGTTTCTAAGTGCCTCGCGTTGTGGGTAGTCTTCAGGGCATTCAAGTAGGACATGTTCTATTGTTTCTTCTACGTTGCAAGCGGTACAGAGCGATGAGGTGTTTTTTCAGAAGCATGGACAGATGTGATTTAAGTCCGGTTTTGCCTAGTCTTAGTCTTGTGATGATGCGGTCATTACGCTTATTGTCTAACTGGAATCCCTGGACTTGTCTTTTCCCTCCATCAAGAACCTTATGTAACCATCGTCCATGTTCTTCTTCGTTCCATTCCTTTTGCCACTTGCTATCTATTTTGCGTCTAATGATAGTGTTGAGTTCCTTATATCCTAATCCTATTGTCACATCGTGTGTAGTTTTTGCAAGACTGTCTTTGGCAGTTTGGTAGGCTGCTTCGTTACCTCTGATGTTGACATGCACGGGGACCCAAGCTAAAATGGCGTCTATACCCTCGTTGTGTATTTGTGTACAGATATATTCTATTTTGTGTATGAGATCAGGTCTACTGTTAGATATAGAATTTTCAATGGATGTGAGTCCACTAAGGGAATCGCTGAGTATCACAGCACGGATTGGTTTGTGCTCGATGATCCATTCGAGAGCCATAATTATAGCAATCAGTTCACTAGTATATACAGACATATTGTCTGGAAGTTTGAAACTATTTTGTATGTTGAACTCAGGTATAACAAAAGCTGATCCTGTGTTATTACTTGTGTTTTTCGATCCGTCTGTATAGATTTTTAAGTAATTTTTCCAGTTTTGGTTGATATATTCAAGGGTGGTGGCTCTTATAAAGTCTGGGTTGTCCTTCTTTGTGATGTAGTCGTGTATACTTGTGTCCACGTGGGGCGACTCTAATTCCCAGGATGGCCTAGTGATTTTGTCTGTGTCGCAGATGTGTGCGATGGGTATTTCGTGTTCTCGGAATAGGTTATTTACGGTGTAGCCGAGGGGGGTGGAGTCTTTTCCCCAGTCCAGCACCTTGTGAATAGGCGAGTATATATGTGAGCGGTCACTGGCGAGGCGCGAACCCACACCAGCTGTAGCACTCCGGGTCAGAGTCAGACACTCTAACCATTCGGCCACGACACGCTCACAAAATTTTAGCTTGGATTCCCACCCACGTGAACGTTAGGGGAAATGAAGCTGCAGATAGGACAGCCAAAGACAGCCTCACCAAAACTGCACCTGACGTGCATATAGGAATAGGAACCAAAGAACTGAATTCTATCATTAAAACCAGAATAGATGACGGCTTCCGTTAATTGAAGGGATAATCATTGACATAGCACTGACTGAGGTAACGGAGCTATTGTTTTTTTGTTTCAATAGCTGAGAGAGCGATTTTTACTACAAAAGACGCTGAAAGCGGGTAACAATGTCATACACAGATACCTGCTGAGTACACAGCTATTTAAGCAAGATATTTTTTGGTGAATTTATCATAAATTCCAGAACCCTTCTGTGGCAAACATTCACCGATATAGACCAATATGTCCAGTATACTAGACTCCTCCCTTCACACCACCAACTCCTCTGTCGACTTTGGGACTAGTTTGGAGGAACGATTTTTCCGACCAATATACCGCCAAAATGCTTGAGAGAAGAAGTGCTCGAGAAAAGAGGTGAATTTACCGACGTCAGTTGTACACTATCTTCACGTCACCATGGTTTAAACGTCACGCAGGGCCCCACCCATACATGCCAATAATTCCCGAAGTCAAAATTTCTATCAGCATTGATGAAATGGCTGCCGCGCTTACCAGAACATTGGGCGTTATTAAGCCGTAGATTTATCGTTCGGCGTTATTAATCAGAGTTAATCCGCATAATATATTTGGTGATTTTCAATAGTTTCTAATCGTGCATGATTTGTTATTGTTTTCCAGTTCCAAGAGACAAGAGTTCCGTTTGGATCGTCTGCAAACCCGAACGGATAGTCTGAGGATCCGAGATCAGCAGATCAAGGGACGTTATAACGAGATCCGACGAAAAAGATCCAAGATGGCGGCCAACACCAGCGACAGTTCAGAAGACAGCGCACCTAGCGAAGACGAAGCCCGATCCAAGAGAAGACGCTATGAATCCGGTGACAGTATCAGCTCTGAATCTGAGGACAGTCTGGGTCTGTTTTATAGAAATAGCGTAATGCGAAAAGCCACGGTTTGGAAGAACCACCGTTCTTCGATCACAACAACTGTTGAGTTGTCCTTCTAATGTGATGAAATAACTGAAACACAGAATATAAAGTTGTGATCCAAACCCGAGAACTGTCTTTATTAGCGGCTGTACATGAATGCTGGCAAGTCTTCATGTGCCTGTCCTTTTAAAGCAGTTCCTCGGTTTGGCAGGTGAGCACCATTGAATAGAACCACACAGAAACTGGTTCCAGATGTAACATGAATAACTGTCACCTGCTGGGAGTTCCTAGTGAACCACCAGGTAATCCCCACCAAGTGCAGGTTTGTTGTTCCACCCGAATACCACTTACTGTGTGTACCGATTTATACAATAGCTAATTACATTGACACGTGAAGACATGTAGACAGTTTACTTTCAGTTCAGGAATTAATACAATAGTTGATTAAAGTGACAGATACAAAAACATGTAGACATCTGTCACTTTTAATACAGGAATTCTAAATCTTAAATAACAGTTCATTTCCACATGTTTCAGTAAAATAATATATACAAGTTATCAATTTTATCTGTCACTTTTAATACAGGAATTCTAAATCTTAAATAACAGTTTATTTCCACATGTTTCAGTAAAATAATATATACAAGTTATCAATTTTATATACCAAATTTTAATAGAAGGAACAAAATGCACAAATTAATTGACAAACTTATACTGTTGAATTTCCAATTCACAATATTTCCCCTTTGTTTTCAAAAAGAATTTGCTCCGTCAAATTAAAAATTAATAACAATAACCATCACAAAATATCAGTATTTACATTTAAAACAAGTTTACTTTTTACAATATTTCCCATTTGGTTTTCAACCAATCCTTGACAAGAGGAAAATTTCATATAATTTCCCAATTTCAAATATTTATAAGTAGGTAAAAAAAAAATTAGACAAAAGCTAAAAATAAAATACAATAAAGACCTGAAAAAAAAAACATAATGAACCAGAATTTGTTGAAAAAGGCAAGTGTACTGCAATGTATATCCTAATCAAAATATGTTGGAGCTTGTGGATATAAAGATTCTGACTCTAACTTTGTTTCGTGAATATGTGGCAAACCTCGTTGTTGCATACCTACAGCAGTTGCTAGACCTTGGTGTGACAGTGTGATGTAAGCTGAAATATTTTTTTGTTTAATAAGTTTTCGGACTTTATAAGCTTGTATATAAGAAAGTCTAAGTGAGGATGGAATTTTAAGTGGTCTATTTGATAAGTGATTTGTAACAGTGAAATTGTGTATTTCAAAATGTATTGTTGGGCGCAAGTAACCTTTTATGTATATATCATCAATCAAACTTGGAGGTGTGACTGTCAGAAATGTGGGACAGAGAGGAATAGAGAAAATATTTAGCATGGTACAAGAATTTCCATTGGTGAGCTCAAGATAAAAAGATGTTTTATGACGCAATTTCTTGCCTAACTTGATCAAAATAATAATGAAAAGTAAAACTATACTAGCAGAGAAAATTATTGGTAATGATGATGGCTGCAATACAATATAATTTGGGGTGAAATCAGTGGTTAGAATCGTAGGTTGAGTAAACGATGGAACCCTAGGGGAGAAACTAGCAACTCTAGTTGGAAAATGTAATAATGCCAATGCGGCTGCTATCGTTCGCAGTTTGCAAAACATCCAAGCAACAACTATACCTATAAGTGAAATAGCAACTAAGGATGACATAGACAGAATAGCATTTAAATCTGGCCATGAAGGAGAAAGATAAATTTGACCATCCAATAGTGGTTCTGTGAGTGATTGATATGCTACTTCCTCTCTCTTCGCTGCTGCAGCAATACGTTTTAAACTTAAATGCTGTTGACCATCTGCAGCTAAGATGCCTGACATGGTATGATTATATAATCGGAAAAATGGAAGATCCATAGGAACTGCCGCTGGAAACAAGGTATCTCCTTTAATAGTGTTATATTCAGGAGCTTGAAAGAATTCTTGAATTAATGCTAGATTAACCGGATGTAATCGAGTGATTTCATCTGTTTGATTACTAGAACAAGTTGTCATTCGAGGGTGCAATGTAAGGTCACTTGTGTGAATTGAACATTTACATGGCACTGAAATAATACAAAATAAACAACCTTTGACCATTTGTTTTCGATTTTTACATTGAAAAGCTATCATATCAATGTTATAAATGACTACTGAAGATGGAAGTAACTCTCTGATCTGAGGAGTGAGATGATTTGGTCTAAAACGGAAGTTACACAACTTATGAACCTGTTCATTATTATTAAAATACAATGCAGCTATACATGAAGGAAATCGTGATGACATAAGGGCAAGATTAAATGAACAGTATATCATTTTACGTCCAGAGCATTTTGATAGTTGTTCAGCACTTAAAGTGGTAAATTCCTCCGATTGTTTTGATATCGCAAAATAGGCGGGAAAATCAAGAAGCTGTGTTGCATGCGTTGATGTGGTATTAACAGGAATAGGAAAGGATAAAACCTCATACAAAGTTAATGGCTCTGAAAATGCCGAAATGGGAATCTTTAAAGATATATATATGCTTGAATCAACACGGGAATGAACAAAACTAGAATGAGAATAGTAATGTAAAGGATCATGGTGAAGAATATGGAACCCTGGATAATATTGATAAAGTACCTGTTGAATATCTTCTATAGTTTGGTGAAGTGTATGTGGTTTTATGAGTGCAGGGGAAATTATACCTGATGCTAATGACTGTATAGCAATTTTAAAATCCTGTAATTGTCTGTCTAATATCCTACTTCTATGCATTTGATCAGCTAATTCACCTGTGAGATATGCTAATGTGTCTTCAATTGAACGTAGTCCCTCGACAAATTTGTGTATAACTGTAATTGCCTCTGAATTTTCTTTAATACCCTTAACAGTGTTTGAAATCCTCTGGTCAACTGTCTTTAGAAAAGATGAAAAATGACGACCATGTTGATGCAAAATGTTAATGACATTCTTGTTTTGACGTTGTAATGCTGAAATATGTTGTGCTAATATATTGATATCATCCATGGTGGCAGTCCCAAATAACGTTTTCGAGAATGACCCGATGAAGGGCAGCAAAGACCGCTTGTCTTTTGAACGTGGGACATGCCTTTTTTGTGGAACTAATTCGAGAATGTCAGATATAGTTCCGTTCAAATGTAAACCACTAGCGATACGTATTGAATTTATGTGTGTTGTTATGTGATTGATGGCTGTACAAGTGTCAGAAGAGTGGAAGTTATTTGCAATACATAGTTGAAATGGTTGAACATCTACAGGCTCTGGCATTAAAATTTCAAATGTGTGAGTCCAAAACTCCTGACTCAGCGATAATTTTGCTCTATCTTGAAATATTATGCCGTAGTTTGGTCTTTGTACACTGGTTGAGGTCGATCCAACAACTAGACTGAAGTAGGGAAGCAATATGCAGATGATGAGCAGCAGTCCACCCAAGCCGTCATGCGCACCTATGAAAGATTGAAGGAAAAAGCGGGGTAAGAGTAAGAGGGGGTGGGGTATGTATGATCTACCGGTAAAGGATGTACGGTCCTTTTAGCACTATAATCACATGAGTCATGTGACTGTTTGGTAGCATACAAAGGAGGTTCAGAATGAGTCTCATAGACTGCAACACGACAACTGAATGGGCGACTACATCATCATCCACTCATTGGCATAATCCTACAAATTTACTTAAAGTATTTTAGCCTATCAGGTTGTCGTCGACGTCTCCCAGTCGCTGATCTCTCTACATGGAATTGTTGTCTCAAATTTTGCGGAATTTGTTCCGCTGACACCCAAGTAGTGTCAGTATTTCCTAACCACTTAACTTCATATTTCTTAACTTTCCCAAAATATTTCATCTTGAGTAATTTCTCTATATTGGGACTTTGTACCCTTTTACTTGATTGACCCAAAGGTACTTGTGTCTTTCCATCTGTTTGTATGTGTGGTGTTAAATGGACTCTCACGTCATTCTTGGAATTATTCACCACAGCTTGATTTTGCTGTCTTTCATTATAGACTTTCAATCTTTGAGCATTAATCAGCGATTTAATCTCCTTATCATCACTACATTGTCTCAGCTTGTAAGTATGGTTGGGAAACGCTTTAGTTATGTAATATGGGCCTTCCCACTTACTGACTAACTTCTTGGATTTTCCCACTGGTACTTTAGGATTGTGTAACAACACCTTTTGATTTACTTTGAATTGAGGTACTCTTGCAGTTTGATCATGATATTGCTTGCTTTTGTCCTGAGCACGTTTGATATTTTCAGTAGCAATGTCTTTGACTATTTTCAATCGGTCTATTAAAGACTCCAAATGCTGGCGTGCATCTTTGGCAAGTGTCTGTTTTGGGACAATTTCTGTATCAAAGGGCATGTTCATTTTTGTTCCAAAAACGAGCTCAAAGGGAGAGCACCCTGTGGTATTAACTCCAGGGGACATTCGTAAAGCCATGACAATCCCTGGCAGCAGGGAAGGCCAATTTGAATGGTCCTTATTGACGTATGCCCGAAGAGTTTCATTGATGGTGCGGTTTATTCGCTCACACGTAGCATTAGTTTGAGGATGATAGGAACTAGTAAACTTCCTTTTTACTTGAAACATTTCACACAAAGCACTAACAAGTTTTGACATAAAATTGCTACCTCTGTCAGAAAGCAAAGTTTGTGGAGCGCCATAGCGTGTGAAAATTTGTTCATACAAAACTTTGGCAACTTCAGTGGCTTCTTGGCTTTTTAATGCGAAAACTTCCGGCCAACGAGTGAAGCTATCGGTCACGAGAAGGATATATTTATAACCTTCAGGTGTTGTCGTAAATGGTCCTAGAAAATCAATATGCCATCGAGAAAATCTTTCGACAATCGGCATTGGCTTTAGTGGAGCATTCCGTGCATGTGGATGGGGTTTGCTACGCTGACAAGCATCACATGACTGAATGTAATCATGTACTTCTACTTCTCTCTTAAAGCGGCAAATGTTAGAGAAACACCCTTATGGCAACCTCCTGCTTTTGCATCATGGTAACTATGAAGTGCGTCCTTTCTTAGTACTCTGGGCAAAGCAACTTGAACAATAATTATGTCTGCTTTAGCAACCTTCTTTGCTCTTGGTTGGAAGATATGATGTAAAACTCCATTCAATAACTGATATTCCTCTTTGGTATTGGTAACCATTTTGATGGCATCCTTGTCATCCGGCCATTTGTTAGTTTCCAAGAAAATCATGATGTCCTTGAAATCAGGACAAGCCCTTTGTTTGGCTGCTAGATCATCATTTGGGATAATATCCAACATACATGGCTGATCAATTGATGCAAGGGAAGGGTCAACATTTGGAAGAGGAAAAGTTATCTCTGTGATCCATGGAATACCATTGGGATCACAATCTACTGCCAAGCCAGTCATGTTGTCTGATTGAGTCTGGACATCCAGGCTATCAGCAATGGCTGCAGCGTTCAAGTCACATGTTGGAATATCTTCTACTACAACTTTTCGTGTACTATCTTCTGAATAAACTCGCCGACTGAGTGCATCAGCGTTACCATGACATTTACCTGAGCGATGTATGATGTCATAATCGTAGGATTGTAACTCTAAAGACCAACGGTTCAATCTACTGTTAGTTGTTTTGACCGTTTTCAAATACTTCAAGGCTGCATGATCAGTGATAACAGTGAAGTGTATATGTTGAAGGTATTCATGATAAGCAGCAATACCTTCTCGGACGGCAAGGCACTCGAGTTGGGTTATGTGCCACGGTAACTCATGTTTCCGTACAGCTCGTCCACCATAAGCTACTACATGCTCTCTTCCATCAGCATCTTTCTGACCAAGAATGTAACCTATAGCAACAGTTGAAGCATCAGTTGTCAAAATGAATGGTAGATTCATTTTTGGATAGGCAAGAATGGGAGGTGATATGAGAGCTTGTTTCAATGCTGCAAAGGCCTTGTCGCAAAGCGGCGACCAATCAAATTTGACGTCCTTCCGTAACAAATTGTTAAGAGGCTGTGACATTTGAGCATAATCCTT
This sequence comes from Hanleya hanleyi, assembly GCA_036873755.1. Classification (NCBI taxonomy): domain Eukaryota; kingdom Metazoa; phylum Mollusca; class Polyplacophora; order Lepidopleurida; family Hanleyidae; genus Hanleya; species Hanleya hanleyi. Next base: position 175 of record JAVTVY010039536.1, on the reverse strand, counting down.
AATGAACTTCCTATAATAATTAGTTAAGCCGAGAAAGCTTCTTACTTCAGTGATGTTTTTGGGCACCGGAAAAGACTGAACAACCTCAGTTTTGGCTTTGTCAACTTTTATGCCATTTTTTGTGATGACGTGACCAAGATACAGAACCTCGTGACGTGCAAAATGACACTTGCTG